>JAYESA010000004.1:232245587-232475587 GCA_036927795.1 Iris macrosiphon
TTTCGGGTTCCAAAAGCACTCAAACTAACTCCCAATCTCTCCAACTAACCCACTAAAAATATAATAAATATTCTAAACCCAAAAATAGGTCTCACAAGGGTGTGGGTTGGGTCGGACATGGGTCCACTAGGGTCTGACATGGGTCTAGGCTAGCCAAAATCCTAAAATAATCAATAAAAAAATAATACAACCATCAATTAAATATAAATATAATTAATTATAAATAATACACAATTAACCCAATTAAAATAAAAAAATACCCGGCTCTGAAAATGGGGTAGTGACAAGCCTATCCTCCTTAGAAAATTTCGTCCTCGAAATTTAAAGTCAATCACACTCCCTCTAGGTCAAACCCCCAACAATCACAATCAAGAATTTCTACCTAAACAACATACAAGATCATGGTCCTACTGGTCGTATTATTATAGTCTCAATCAGGGTCACTATACTATCTACCACAGCACAGAGAAAAGTCTAACAAGTACTAATGAAGCACACCACAAGGAATGGAAAGGACAGGAAGAAGAACAAAGAGACAGACCTGCTAACCCGACACCCGTAGTATCGGCCTCCTCGACCGTCAACGCATAAGCCCTGCCCTGCTGGGGTATATCCCTCTGCTGGTGCGGGGCATGATGCTGTGCCACAGATGGCCTAGCTCCAACTCTCTGATCCTGTGCTCCACCAAATGGAGGTATAAAACACAATGAACCAAATTAAAATAAAAAAAATACCCGGCTCTGGAAATGGGGTAGTGACACAGCCTTGTGTTAAGTGTTAATGCAGGCGGATGTATGCTTGACTCAGCTCAAGTCCCCTGATAAAGAGCCTGTGGCATGTCCTTAATGCCATAGTGTGATGGAAGTGGTCCCTAACATCACTTTCACTCAAGAGGACATGTTGTTGAAATATAACAAGCATGACAGGCCTCTATATTACACCGGATACGTAAGCTCCATGGAGGTAGACCGGATTCACATAGATCCGGGATCGTCGATCAGTATTATCCCTCATAGTCTGCTAAGACCGTTGAGAATTCCTACAAGCGAACTGGCTTACACTACCACTACAATCGTGGGCTTCAATGCCAGAAAAAGCAAGCCGTTGGGGAAGATTCGTCTGAGGATCCAGATTGGTGACCTTAGATCAGTGGCTACATGCTACGTCATTGATTCGGAGGTGTCTTACAATATTCTGTTGGGCAGAATATGGATCCACGATCACAATATTGGTCCTTTCACTCTACATCAATGCTTCAAATATGTAGACGCCCAAGGGACAGTAAAAACAGAGTTTGCTGATCTTAATCCTTTCAAGGGAATTGAGTCATACTATTCCGATGCCATGTTGTACACCCAAGACTACATGAAGGAGGTGTCAGGCAGGACGGAGGAGGAATCCCACCGGGAGCCAGGAGAACTATCTGCTGAGCAACCTTTGTCAATCCAGGTGAAAGGGCGGACTAGCCATGGCTATCCACTTGGGCAAAACCAAATCTGGAGGAGGAAGTGATCCCCTAGTAATCACTCTGAACCAGAAGTCTCCACTTTTGGTCATCAACCTTAGGCGCAACAAGCAGTCGACTAATGTAAATACAACCGGGAATGTGGTTTCTGACGATAATAAAGATTCTCTTTTCTAGTATACTGACGCTCAATTTCCTAATCAGGAATCCTTCCCCCATAATGATATAGAGCCTATAGCACAAAAATTCTTGAAAGCTATAGACTTCTATCATCCGTATGTGTGGGAAGTAGCGACAACATCTAATGTCATCACTACATATGGGCCACATGAAGATTCTATCTTTATTGTTCTACCTACTCGTAACGATCAGCATCCAATAGTCTTCGGCCGTATGCGGAATAGACCGATTGTACAAGAAGATTCTCACGAGTCTGATGTTGGAAAAATGCAGGTTCACAGATATAGCACACAGGCTTTGAAGATTATGCAAAGCATGGGTTATGACTTGAAGTTGGAGCCAGACCTCAACTATGGAAAAGGCAAACGAATGCCGTTGCATGGTGATCCCTGCTGTCAACGAACTCATTTCGGGTTAGGGTATACCACATCTCTTGCAACTTCGAACAACTCTGAGTCAAGTGGGGAGACCATTTCCTCTTCTCAGGATGGTTTGTTGTCCTCCGATTCAGATGATGAACTCGAACGGGTATTGTCAGTAAACACGGTATTGACAGATTCTTTCGAAGCAGAGGAACAAAAATCCGAATCGTTTGAAAATAAATCCTGGGCACATCAAATGGATACACAATGGGAACTCCAGTTCAAGCAAAGAGAACCACCCACTAAAGATAGAGTTATCCAAGTCGATGTTGGGGATGAATTTTTACCAAAGCCGATATTTATCAGTGACAATCTTTCCGAAGAAGAAAGGGAAGAAATGATCCAGCTGATAAAAGAATATATCGATGTCTTTGCGTGGAATTATAAGGATATGCCAGGTCTTGATCCTAAAGTGGCTACCCATAAACTCAATATACTGCCCAATTCAAAGCCTGTAAAACAACACCAACACCGGCTCTGCCCGGATATGATGGATGCCATTGAAGCTAAAATTAAGAAATTGGTAGCCTGCGGGTTCATCCGGGAAGAACAACATCCTGATTGGGTCGCCAATGTTGTCCCGGTCATGAAAAAAAGCGAGAAGATTCGTATTTGCATCGACTTCCGAGATCTAAATGCGGCCTGCCCTAAGGATGAGTTCCCTCTTCCCATCACAGACGTCATGATCGATAATACGTACGGTTTTGAATGCATGTCTTTCATGGACGGATTTTCAGGATATAATCAAATTAAGATGAATCCTGAAGATGAGAAGCATACTGCCTTTCGTACACAACTGGGGATATATTGCTATATAGTCATGCCTTTTGGATTGAGAATGCCGGGGCTACATATCAGCGAGCTATGAGTAACATATTCCATGGGCATCTACGCAAAATAGTAGAATGTTACGTAGACGATATCGCTGTCAAAAGCCGCCTCAAGGATAATCACATCCAAGACTTGAAGCTAAAGTCCTTTCTCGGTGTATCCAGTGGCAAATTCCTGGGATTTGTTATTACCGCTAAAGGCATTCAAGTTGACCCTGATAAAGTAAAAGCTATCCTGGAAATGCGACCGCCCCATAATCTGAGAGAACTCAGGGGATTTTAAGATCGTCTAGCTTATATCAGGAGATTCATATCCAACCTCTCTGGGAGATGTCAACCTTTTTCTCGCCTGATGAAGAAAGGTGTATCATTCGTATGGGATGAAGCCTGTCAGCAAACGTTTAATGACATCAAACGCTATATTACTAATCCTCCAGTTCTGGTGCCTCCCGACATAGGAAGACCATTTTTGCTGTATGTTCGAGCAATGGATCATTCTTTAAGGGCTCTTCTCGCACAGCAGAACAATGAGGGTCATGAACAAGCTATCTACTATTTAAGTAGGATGACGGTCGGAGCTGAACACCGGTACAACCCAGTAGAAAAAGAATGCTTGGCCTTAATGTTTGCTATTCAGAAGACGCAACATTACGTGACGGGCCAAACTATTCATATCATCTCCAGAATCAATCCTCTTCGGGTATTGATAAATAAGCCGAGTGTTCTTAATTCCCGACTCGCGACTTGGGCGATGTTATTAACACCATATGATATGGTGTACGTCCCTCAGAAGTCCATGAAAGGTCAAGCCTTGGCTAATTTTTTGGCTGCCCATCCAATTCTAGAAACCTCTAAACTATACGAGGACATTTCCGATGAAGTTGCAGAATGTAATTCGATAATGAAAGATGATACATGGTAGCTATTCTTCGATGGTTCCTCCAGGACTGGTCCCAAGGAAAATATAGTTTCAGGAGTAGGAATTATTCTGGTGACTCCTGATAAACTCATCATCTATCGAGCATATTCTCTTAGCGAAGCCTGCTCTAATAATATGGCAGAGTATAATGCCCTACTCATCGGGCTTCAGGTCGCTAAAGAATTGGATGTTGAATACCTGGAAGCTTTTGGTGATTCCAAGCTGATCGTCAATCAGGTCAGAGGAATATATGAAGTCCGCAATCCAGACCTCATTCCTTATCACCAAACAATAATCGAGATAGCTATGTCTTTTAAAGGATTCTTCCTAGAGCACGTTCCTCGATCTCAAAATTTAGAAGCTGATGCTCTGGCTAGTCTAGCTGCAGATCTAGCTATTCCTATAAAAAGGAAGAATTCGGTGATCCTTCTTAACAGAGATTTATTCTGTGTGAAAAATAATTTTTACATGGAACGTAGCTACGCTATAAACACGGTTCCTCCTAAGAGAGATTGGAGAAGTCCCTTTATAGACTTCGTGTCATACAGAATCTTACCAGAGGATCCTAAAGAAGCAGTATCTATCAAAAGACGATCACTACGTTTCTATTTTGATGCTTCTTCACAAAGTATATATCACCGAACTTATGATGGACTATTGTTATGATGTCTCTCTGATGATGAGGCAAAGCGGGTTATCCGAGAAGCTCATGATGGTGTATGTGGAGCACATCAACCCGGTCCTAAGTTACAGGATCGTATCAGGAGGATGGGCTACTACTGGCCTACCATGATTGCAGATGCCGTGAAATATGCAAGACAATGCAAAGCCTGTCAGGTTCATGCGAATTTTATACATCAGCCTTCTGAGTATTTACATCCTACAATGGCATCATGGACCTTTGAAGCATGGGGTATGGATATCATTGGTCCGATTCATCCATCGTCTTCTAGAGGACATCCGTTCATATTGTCTATCACCGATTATTTCTCCAAATGGGCAGAGGCGATCCCTCTTGCTGAGGTAAAGACATCCAACGTGATCAGCTTTATCAAGAACCATGTAATTTATCGCTTTGGGTTACCCCGAAGGATATTTCATGACAATGGGCCTCAATTTACCAGCCACGCGTTTCACCAATTTTGCGATAAGAATCGAATAAAAATATGGCCTCAACGACATATAATCTTGCTGCTAATGGTTTGGCGGAAGCCTTCAACAAAACCATCATCAAACTCTTGAAGAAGTTCGTCTCTTCGAACAAAAGAGATTGGAACGAGAAGCTGGGAGAATGCCTCTGGGCATACCACACAACGGTACGAACACCAATAGGTTGTACCCCATTTTTATTAGTTTACGGGTGTAAAGCAGTTCTCCCCATTTAAGTCCAAATTCTATCACTCAGAATAGCAGTGGCTAATGAGTTGACTCAAGAAAATAATGATCACTTAAGGCTTCCAGAGCTAGAGGGACTAGACGAGAAACGCCTTCAAGTTCAACAGTGCATTGCATTCTACCATGCACGTATTTCCAGAGATTTTAACCAAAAAGTGAAGGAAAGAGTGTTCAAAGTTGGTGAGCTAGTTTTAGCTGTGAAGAGACCAATCATCATTACGCACAAAAGTAAGGGCAAATTCTAGCCCAAATGGTAGGGCCCTTATGTGATTGAAATAACATTTTCAAATGGTGCTTACAGATTAGCCAAGCCTAATGGAGATTTGATAATGGCTCCTATCAACGACAAATTCCTGAAGAAGTACTACGCTTAATCTCTCTTGCTTAAACGGAGTATGATGAAGATCTCATTTCTGACGATACTACGTACAAAGATTGGTTGGATCATATTCTATCATGTTCATATGACCTCTGAATAGATATGTTTAACTAATTTGGAACTTTAAAGCCTATCACGTCCATATTACCTATGATAGTGTTTTGTATATAAATTTAGTTGGATCATAT
This sequence comes from Iris macrosiphon, assembly GCA_036927795.1. Lineage (NCBI taxonomy): Eukaryota > Viridiplantae > Streptophyta > Magnoliopsida > Asparagales > Iridaceae > Iris > Iris macrosiphon. The sequence goes on from JAYESA010000004.1 coordinate 232,251,366, forward strand.
TCTATCATGTACATATAACCTCTGAATAGATATATCCAGCTGAAACTTAATGAAAGTATATCACATCCATATTACCTCTGATATCACTTTCATCCTAGCCTATCATTTATATTCTAAAATAATGGGTCCACAAAGTCAGAAGAAGTATCTTTATTATCTCTGGGAATAGCAAATTACAGAAGAATCAAAAAGGTACATCATTGGTGTAATGCCCCGTTTTCCCTATTCGGGGAGCGCGGCCAAGAAATACTTACGGCCGTCCGTACGGGACAGATTGAATCAAGATCTTTTCCTCATTATGGATTGGTTTCTTCAGAATCAGGTCTCATATTCAACGGATCGTGCCTCAAGGAAGGACTCGGCGACCGAGTCGAGAGGGGCCTTTCCGTTGCGTTGGTTTTCTTGCCCGTTTTTTATGCCACTTGATTGCTTTCTTGTTGGTTTTATGACTTGCGTTTTCTTGAACGGTTTTAATGGATTTCATTGCTTTCGTTCTTAGGATTTTGCATTTCGTATTGAACCTCGGAGATCGAAGCAGGGGATATTGATCGTCTGTTAGTGCGTGCAGGTGATCGGGTAGACGACGCTCGTACGGAGTCTTAAAGTTCTCCTTTTTCTCCTACTTCACCAACTTGTGAGTGGCTTTATTTCGATTAGCTCCCTTCTTCCAAGTCTGCATTCTAAATAAATTGACTCATTGTTCATCCCGATCAAACGATACTAAAACCTTTAAGATTGAGTCAGAATAAAAAAGAAGGAGACTTGAAACACTAATAATGCTTGTCATATGGAAATTGTTCTGAACGATCACACTGTAGCGTGCATGCCATCATATACATAACCATTTTGTTTTGTGTCAGTTGTAGTTAGATTTATTTATCTATAACTGTTCATGGTATGGTAAAAAATGGGAAGGAAAATGTGATCCTTACATAAAGTAGCCTAGACTATGGAAAACAAACTATGTTCACTTGCTTGTATGCTTGAATATGAGTTCATATGATAACTTAGTTGGTTGTGGAATATTGGTCTTGGACAACTTGTATACAAGGGATATCGTTCTACCAACGGTCGCCAGGACACTGGGACCGCTTTGCCCCGGGTAGAACAATTTGCTTGTGTAGTCCTAGCATTGGATGGGTCCGTACGTCCGCTAAGGGCTAGCTACCCGAGGCGGAATGGCAGCCGACCCATCCCAAGTCCAACCAAGTGATTATTATGTATATTTAAACTGTGCAGACTAACTATGTCTTCGTGGCAGGGAAGGTCATGGTAAGTTTTGTACATGTGGCTCAGACCGTACAGGTAAAGTCACCGAGCGGTGGCATATTTGGTTATGTTATTTTACTTTATCTTATGCGAAGAATTGAACTAAGGCAAGATAGATAGATCACAAGATAATAAATGTTGCATGCTCATATGAACTCGTTATAGATTTTGGTTAAGTTGGGTTAGCTCGCCCTCACCAGTACTTTTCGAAGTACAGACCCTCGTTGCAGCAGGTTCCCCGAGCCAAGTCGACGCGGCGAGGAGCTGAAGTTTTCTCCAACCTCTTCCTGAATTGAGACGCATTCGTGTCGTGACTTTTGGTAGCTCCAGTACATAAGAAGCAAGGAGCTCGTTCTTACTTTTGGAAGCCACAAGGCGATGGTGCTGACTCGCACCCAAGGTGTTTTGGTGTTTTGAATTTAAGTAAGGGATGTAATGTATGGATCGGCTATCTCATTTTGTGTTCAAGTTGTAAGCCCTTGCGGCATCTTTACTATTCTGGGTCAAGAGTCTGTAAACAGATATTCATTATCAATAAAAAAAAACTTTTCTATGCCTCAACTGATGTGTTATCTTATTTGCATACTCTGTTGCATATGCTCTAAAGATTTTTATGCCTAGGCCTTGTGCACGCGCGCCCTACGCGTGCATGGCATCACGCCCGGGGGACCATTATAGATTGGGCAAAAATTAGGGCGTGACATATTGGTATCAGAGCCTAGATTTAGACCCTTTGATCTCGTATCAAAAAGTTTTCTAAAAAATGACCCTGTCCCTTTCAGCTGAACCCTTAACTCCGCTTGGCCAAAATGAGATACATTCCATACAGTGAGTCCATAATATACTTTGAGACTGATACAAGTTACTTTTCTTTGAAGGAACGGCCTCTGAGCTGGGTGCACAAGCGCAGATGGTAGCGCAAGGGCAGGGGAGTAGTTTTGGCACGTTAGGCAGCTCAGGAAGTCCGACTGCCGCGCCCTCTGTTGATCCGTTCTAATGAATGATGCGTGTCATGCCCCAGTCCCAAAATATCGAGGGACCAGACACGTGGCAATGGCCAGCAGCATACACTGATGGACAAACCTAATTTAATGGATCCATCAGGGCGTACTAAAATTGTAAAATAAGGTCTACTACAACATGTCACAACTAATCTCATCCATACAAGATAAAATATGATCCACAGAAATAAGAAATGTAATCATCAACCAGTCTCAACAAAGTACTTCGGGGAACAACCCGATAAAAATCTGATACACTGGTTCAACAGACCAAAATATAAATGACTGAATAAAGTAAATACTGAGCATGAAACATAGATGCTCAGGAAAAGTCTTCAGCTAACACCTCATCCTCGGGTGTCGGTACAGCTCCTGTATCAGCTCCTGCTGCTGTCCCGTATACCTCGGGATAGATCTCGTCTGCAAATCCTGGGGACATAATCCTGATCCAGGTCCTCAAGGGACATAACAAGGTACAAGAAACAACATGCCAAGATAAATGCAGTGCAGCAATAAATAAAATAATAGGGTAAACTATATAACCATCAATGTGAAATGCAAGTGAGAGCATCACTAAACTCAGGCTGAGCCACTACAAGCTCTCTGTCGGGGAGCCGGTAGCAGTAATAACCGGTAATGTGCCTAGCTCTACTGGAGAGTCTACGACCTCACAATAGTAGAAGATATATATATAAATAGCCTGTAGCCTGTGTGTCTCTCCCCACTAAATGTAACCACACGTCTCATGTCCACAACGTCTCATGCACATGTCATGCAAGATCAAAGCTAATATAATAAGTCATATAATATCTACGAACATAATGCCTATGTCATAAACCTACATCCTATACAGAATCACCATGAATATCTCAGAAAGATTATGTCTCATAAATAGTGTCAAGTGTCCTGGGTTATAGTGTACTTGATAAGACAAGTACGAGAATGTAAAGGGTCACGAATGTCCATGTCTAGATGACGTTACACAACTTCGCGTACGGGGTTGGCACCCGACTAATAATTGGACGCTAAGTAAGTCACACGGTCCTAGGTTAAGCATGCACAACAATATAAAGGAATCAAGGAAATATGTAACAAGAACTGCAATGAGGCAAGGTACACTTTCCTGGGGTTTGAATACCAACAACTGTCCCTGTATCAGTGGATCCTGCAGGTACTCCTCCAAAAGCTGTAATAAACATCACCAACAGTCTCAGGAAATATCAAATAGCTAGAAAGACACAGGGGCAAAAATGACAGTTTCTGGTCAAAGCAGGGTCCACATGTGGGCCGCTTTGCACCGAAACTGTGTCAGGGTCAAAGGCCTCCAAATTCGTCAAAATTAGTGTCAACAAGTCAGGAACGATGATACGAACTCAACAAAACTTCCAAATTTGGATTCAGATGAGCCGATCACAAAATCGCCCGTCAAGTAGAGCCGCAGGGCCCACGATACGTAATTTTGTCAACGTTCTCAGAATCGAACCAAACTTGGGTCACAAGACCAGCGTATTGCTACGAGTCCGATGGCGCAAGTTTCATTTCGATCTAAGGTGTATATACAAAGTTACAACATGTTCCAGAACAGGCGGTTACGAGGCGTTGTCGGCGGATACGCGTTGATTTCGGTGTGCACGCACATCCAAATCAACTTCGCTGAAGACTGCATGCGACTAGGTCGTCCCATTTGGCGGGGCGCACTCAGTTCCGGGGTGAAATAGGGCGTTGGTTTTCCTATTTTTGGATCACGGTTTGTGATTGCCACAGGACGCGATGCACTGAGCGGGTTGCACGGGCATCGAGGGGGTTACACAGTCTACGCGTCATAACTGACGGAACAGAAAACGGAATAACGAGGAGAGAGAACGGGTTACCTGAACAGGGCTCCATGGAACGAGAATTTCTCGTGTCCGGGTGACTAATTCGTGACCTGTCCGAGTTTGCTGTGTCCGGAGCTAGGGCGGCTGTGTCCGGGCCGCTGTGTCCATGTTAGGGCAACGGGCGGTCGGCTGGGAGTGGGCGTTCTTGTCGGCGGAGGCCGTCGACGGCTAGGGCGGTGGTCGGCGAGGCGGAGCTGGGGCTGCGGGATCGTGGATGGGCGGAGATAGATTCGTGCTCCGGTGGGTTTGGGGGTCGGGGCTAGGGCGGAAGGCTGTGGAGTTGGGTGGTGGTGTTCGTCGAGGGCGGAGCGGAGAGTGGTGGTCGAGGCTGGGCTAGGGCGGAGGTTAGGGCGGAATGCTGTGGAGGGCGTCGGCTTTGGGTGGGGGTAATGGTGGTGCTCGTCGGGTTAGGGGATCGACGAGGACGAGGGTCGTCGAGGCGGAGGGAGACGACGGGGATTAGGGTTAGGCTAGGGTTCAGACGACCGGTGATTAGCTGCGGGCGGCAGAGGAGTTGATAACTAGGGCTGCGGCGACGGCTGGGCACAGACTTCGAGGCTATTTAAAGGGCCGGAACAGTAAATCCGGTAGGATTCGGGATATAGGGTTTCGGGTCCGGGTTGGGTTCGATTCGGACCCGACCCGACCTGACCCGTTAAGGTTGGGTTGGTCCGGTTCGGTTTGAGAGCGGTTTGGTTCGGTTTAATTCTAAATAAACCGGGTTCAGTCAGGGTTTAATTAGGCTTATTTATAACTTGGTTTCTAGGGCTTTAAAAATGTCTCCGTTGTCCAATAAATTCACAAAAAATTATCCTATGTCCGGTTTTCCTTTTTACACCATAAAATATTATTTTTATAATATTTTAATATTAATTAACATAATTTAAAAATCCATTAATCACAAAATACCCTAGTTTTAATTTCAGAAAATTGTGAGAAAAATGTTTTAAAATATTCTAAAAAATTAGGGTTATGACAATCTACCCCCCTTAAGAGGATTGTGTCCTCGCAATCGAAGAATAAACTACTAAAGGAAAGAACTATGGAAATTACAAGAATGCTTAGGTTATACCTGCATCCGCGAATAAGTGAGGATAACGCTGGCGCATAATATCCTCTCGTTCCTAAGTCGATTTGCCAGGAGAGTGATATTTCTAAGCTACACGAACCAGTCTAATTGTCTGTCCTGGCAATATCTTCTCACTGATGTCGAGTATGCCAACTAGTTGTTCTTCATATCTCAAGCTAGGGCCCACTGCAATTTCAGAATGATCGACTACATGATTCGGGTCAGTCACGTACCTTCTCAGCTGTGAGACATGGAATACGTCATGCACTCCCTCTAAGGATGAAGGTAATGCAAGACGGTAAGCCACATCACCAACGCGCTCCAGAATATCAAATGGCCCGATATACCTTGGGCTCAGCTTTCCTCTGCTCTCGAATCTAATAGTACCTCGAGTGGGCAAAATCCTCAAGAATACGTGCTCTCCTTCTTTGAACTCTAGGGGACGCCTGTGTGTATCAGCCCAATTCTTCTGTCTGTCCTGAGCTGCTCGAAGATGATTCTGAATTTGTTTTACCTTCTCTACTGTCTGCATTACCAATTCTGGATCCAGTATTTGACGCTCACCAATGTCACTCCAATATATTGGCGATCTATACTTTCTACCATACAAAGCCTCGAATGGTGCCATCTGGATGCTGGCCTGATAACTGTTGTTGTAGGAGAACTCCACCAAGTGTAAATGATCTTCCCAAGATCCTCCAAAATCTTGCATACACGATCTCAGTATATCCTCCAAGATCTGAATCGTGCACTCCAATTGACCATCTGTCTGTGGATGGTAAGCTGTACTGAATTTGAGTCTGGTGCCAAGACTCTCTTGCATGCTTCGCCAGAAATGAGATATAAATCTCGAGTCACGATCCGACACAATACTAACCGGCACTCCATATAATCTTACGATTTGTCGTATATACATCTCGACTAGTACCTCTGTGGGCTGTCCAACTCTAAATGGCAAGAAATATGCCGATTTAGTGAGTTGATCCACGATAACCCATATCGCATCTTTTCTGCTGGGGCTCCTTGGAAATCCTGTGAAAAAATCTATAGTGATATGCTCCCACTTCTATTCTGGTATAGGAAGCGACTGTAACATACCTGCAGTCCTTTGGTGCTCGGCCTTTACTTGCTGGCAGACTAAATATTTTGCCATAAATTGTGCAATCTCCCTTTTCATTCCATGCCACCAATAATACTGCCTCAAATCTCGGTACATCTTGGTTCCTCCTAGGTGAACAGAGTACATAGAACTATGTGCTTCAGTCATTAACTCTTGTCTTAGTTCTCCATTTGGAACATACAGGCGATTTCCACACCTTAATGTCCCGTCCTCATGTGAAGTCCCGTCTGCATGCCTGCTTCTGTCCTCTCTTTAAGTCTTCGAAATCTAGCATCTGTGGGCAATGCCTCTTTAATTCTTTCCACAAGTGATGACTTAACTTCTAGATTAGCCAGCAAGCCACTCTGTCCTGGTAAAACAACCTCTATTTGAAGCTCCTGTAGGTCTCTCAATAGCTCATGTTGCATTGTCAAGAAATAAGCCGTGGGCTTCCTGCTGAGTGCGTCTGCTACGACATTCCCCTTTCCCGGGTGATACTGCAGATCTATATCAAAGTCTACCATCAATTCAAGCCAACGTCTCTGTCGCATGTTGAGCTCCTTCTGAGTATATACATACTTCAGATTCTTGTGATCAGTAAAGATGTCTACCTTCTCTCCATAAAGATAGTGCCTCCAAATCTTCAGTACAAATATAACTGCTGCTAGCTCCAGATCGTGCGTTGGATAGTTCTTCTCATGGACCTTCAACTATCTTGATGCGTAAGCTATAACTTTGCCATGTTGCATCAAAACACATCCTAGTCCACTACCTGACGCATCACTGTAAACAACAAAACCTCCTGACCCTGAAGGAAGAGTCAAGACAGGTGCTGTTGTTAATTCCTTCTTCAATTCTTCAAAGGCCTTCTGGCAGTCTTCTGTCCATGCAAACTCCTGGTCCTTACGTGTTAACTTCGTCATAGGCTCCGCAATCCTTGAGAAATTTTCTACAAACTCCCGGTAATATCCAGCAAGTCCGAAAAAACTTCTCACTTCTGCAACTGATGTAAGTGTAGGCCAAGTTTCCATTGCAGCAACCTTCTCCGGATGAACTGAAAGTCCTTCTCCTGAGATGATATGTCCCAAGAAAGGCACCTTATCCATACAAAACTCACACTTACTGAGTTTGGCATACAACTTCTCCCGCCTCAACGTCTTTAGCATAATTCTGAGATGCTCCTCGTGCTCTTCGTGGCTCTTGAAATATACTAGAATATCATCAATAAACACAACCACAAATTTGTCCAAGTATTGATGGAAAACTCTGTTCATCAAACTCATAAACACAGCTGGCGCGTTGGTTAAACCAAACGGCATTACTAAGAACTCGTAATGTCCATACTTGGTCCTGAAGGATGTCTTCGGTATATCCTCCTTCCTTACTTTAATCTGGTGATAGCCGAATCTAAGGTCAATCTTCGAGAATACCCTAGCACCACTCAATTGATCGAATAGATCATCAATACGTGGTAAGGGATACCGGTTCTTAATGGTCACAGCATTCAGTGCCCTGTAGTCAATGCACAACCGTACTGTTCCATCCTTCTTCGGTACAAATAGTATGGGTGCTCCCCATGGTGAAACACTGGGCCGAATAAAACCCTTCTCCAAAAGATCATCTACCTGTTCCTTCAATTCCACCAATTCCTTAGGTGCTAGCCGATATACTGATGAAGTGATAGGCTCTGCTCCTGGAGTTAAGTCTATCGTGAATTCTATTTCCCGATCAGGTGGTAAACCTGGAAGATCATCAGAAAATACATCCATAAACTCTGATATGACTCTTGGGTAACCTGTTTCCCCTTTTACAGATAGTACCCTAAGAGTAGGCTAAACTCCTTGCTCTACAGCTCCCCGAAGAAACTCAAATTCTGGATGTCCAGACGGTCTAAATATAACCTTTCCAAGTCGGCAATCAAGAGTCGCATGTTACTGACTTAACCAGTCCATACCAAGTACAACATCATAATCCGGCATGGAAAATATTAGAAATTGAGCTCGCATCTCTCTTCCACAGACTACTACAGAACATGATCTACAGACGTCACTAACTGGGATAATTCCACCTCCCGTAAGAATTTTCTTAATCTTCGGAAGGGGTGCGGTAGCTACTCTATGGGTGGCTACAAAGCTAGCTGCTATAAATGAATGCGATGCTCCAGAATCAAATAAAGCTACAGCTGGTAATGAAGCTACTAAAATAGTACTTGCGATAACCTCTCCTGCAGTAGCTTCCTCCTCAACAGCCAATGCAAATGCCTGTCCTCGTCCCTGAGCTGGACCTCTCTGCTGCTGAGCCTACTGAAATAGAGCTGCCTGTGGTGCCAATGGTGGTCTCTGCTGATATCCTCCTGGAGCTGGTGGTCTGACTCCTCCAACTCCCGTCTGCGGTGCTCCCACTGCAGGATAAGCTGGCCTAGGTGCAGGTAAAGCTAGTCTTGGTGCTCCATTTCTGTATTTAGAGCAGTCCCTGGATAGATGCTGGTTGGATCCGCAGCTCAGACATAGTCCCAACTTGCGCCTGCACTCTCTCTCAATGTGTCCTACCTTGACGCAGTGGTGACAAGTAGGAAGAGATATGGCCCTATGTGCTGCTCTCTCTGGTATACTCCTCTGGGATCATTTTACAGAATCCCCATGTGATGTCCTGGATGGTGCTGATGTAATTGGCCTCTTCAGATTTGACTCCCTTCTAGTGACACGCTCCATGCGTCGTGCTGCTGCAAGGACGTCGGTATATGATGTAGGTGCAACAGATCCGATCAACCTCTGGAGCTCGAACTTGAGCCCGTCAAAGAACTTCTCTGCCTTCTCTTCTTATGTCTGAATCAAGGTTGGGGCGAAGCGACTCAGACGAATGAATTCTGCATTATATTCTTCTACTGACATATTGCCTTGGATAAGGCGGTTGAACTTGTTTCTGAGTTTCGACCGTGCAACTGCTGCAATATACATCTCTTGGAAGAGTCTGGAGAACTCTTCCCAAGTGACTCGGTCCTGTCCGAGCCTCCTCTCTTCTGATAACCACCAATAATGTGCATTTTCAGTCAACTGCATCCTAACAGCAGTCATTCATTTCTCTCTAGAAAGTTCAGCTGCTTCCAACTGGTATTGTATGTTCGTGAGCCATTCATGAACTTCAGTTGGCCCCTCCTTGCCAGAAAAGGTACGAGGCTTGAGCTGGCAAAAATTAGTGACAGATCCCGTCGCTGGTCGCCTAGATAGTGGGTTTGCCTGCTCCAATACGGATACTAGGCTGGTTCTCAAATACTCTGCCTCATGACGCTGAGCCGCTTGTTGAACCTGTTGTTATGCTTGCATCATGGCATAAATCATCTGAAACATCTGCTGCCCGTCCATGGCTTGCCCTAGTAGAAAGACAGGCATCGGTGGAGTAAACTATGGTGGAGGTGGGATGTCATCACACCGGAACCTTGAATTAGGCTGACCGTCTTGATCGCCTCGATATGATTATCCTCCATTCCCTGGTGTCACTCCGTCTACATAGGTAACCACAGCATCGTGTGGCGTATCCAAAGAATTCTCATCTCCGTCTCTTGGATCCATTACTCAGCATCCAAAAAGATAAACTATAAGAACGCACAGAGGAATCAACACAGGATGCAGATCAAGTAATTAGTTCGAGTTTGATATAGAGTTCAAAAATGGTTCAAACAATGGATGAGATCCTATAACTTATCCTATCCTTAGTGCAGGCTTGCTCGGTCCCTAAGTTAAAACTGAACGATTTAGTCGTAGACCTGTATGGGCCACCACAAAAACTATATCACGCCCCAGTCCCAAAATAGTGAGGGACCAGACACGTAGCAATGGCCAGCAGCACACACTGATGGACAAATCCAATTTAATGGATCCATCAGGGCGTAATTAAGCTGTAAAATAAGGTCTACTACAATATGTCATAACTAATCTCATCCATATAAGATAAAATATGATCCACAGAAATAAGAAATGTAATCATCAACCAGTCCCAACAAAGTACTTCGGGGAACAACCCGATAAAAATCTGATACACTGGTTCAACAGACCAAAATATAAATGACTGAATAAAGTAAATACTGAGCATGAAATATAGATGCTCAGGAAAAGTCTTCAGCTAACACCTCATCCTCGGGTGTCGGTACAGCTCATGTATCAGCTCCTGCTGCTGTCCCGTATACCTCGGGATAGATCTCGTCTGCAAATCCTGGGGACATAATCTGGATCCAGGTCCTCAGGGGACATAACAAGGTACAAGAAACAACATGCCAAGATAAATGCAGTACAGCAATAAATGAAACAATAGGGTAAACTATATAACCATCTATGTGAAATGCAAGTGAGAGCATCACTAAACTCAGGCTGAGCCACTAAAAGCTCTGTGTTGGGGAGCCGGTAGCAGTAATAACCGATAATGTGCCTAGCTCTGCTGTAGAGTCTACGACCTCATAATAGTAGAAGATATATATATATATATATATAAACAGCCTATAGCCTATGTGTCTCTCCCCACCCAATGTAACCATACGTCTCATGTTCACATCATGCACATGTCACGCAAGACCAAAGCTAATGCAACAAGTCATATAATATCTATGAACATAATGCCTATGTCATAAACATGCATCCTATACAGAATTACAATGAATATCTCAGGAAGATTCTGTCTCATAAATAGTGTCAAGTATCCTGGGTTATAGTGTACTTGATAAGACAAGTACGAGAATGTAAAAGGTCACGAATGTCCATGTCTAGATGACGTTACACAACTCCGCGTACGGGGTTGGCACCCGACTAATAATAAGATGCTAAGTAAGTCACACGGTCTTAGGTTAAGCATGCACAACAATATAAAGGAATCAAGGAAATATGTAACAAGAACTGCAATGTAGGCAAGGTACACTTGTCTGGGGTTTGAATACCAACAACTGTCCCTGTATCAGTGGATCCTGCAGGTACTCCTCCAAAAGCTGTAATAAACATCACCAATAGTCTCAAAAAATATCAAACAGCTAGAAATGCCTGACCTTAAGTCCAATTTGGACACAGGGGCAAAAATGACAGTTTCTGGTCAAAGCGGGGTCCACATGTGGGCCGCTTTGCACCGAAAATGTGTCAGGGTCAAAGGCCTCCAAATTCGTCAACCTTAGTGTCAACAATTCAGAAACGATGATACGAACCCAACGGAACTTCCAAAATTGGATTCCGATGAGCCGATCACAAAATCGCCCATCAAGTGAAGCCGCGGGGCCCACGATACGTGATTTTGTCAACGTTCTCAGAATCGAACCAAACTTGGGTCACAGGACCAGCGTATTGCTACGAGTCCGTTGGTACAAGTTTCGTTTCGATCCGACGTGTGTACACAAAGTTACAACGTATTCCATAATAGGCGGATACGGGGCGTTGTCGGCGGATACGCGTTGATTCCGGTGTGCACGCACATCCAAATCAACTTCTGCGAAGTCCCGCACGTCCGTATCAATGGTGCGCACGTTTTGGTGAAGACCGCACGTGACTAAGTCGTCCCGTTTGGCGGGACGCACTCAGTTCCGGGGTGAAACAGGGCGTTGGTTTTCCTGTTTTTGGATCGCGGTTTGCGATCGCCACAGGACGTGACGCACCGAGCGAGTTGCACAGGCATCGAGGGGGTTACACAGTCTACGCATCAAAACTGACGGAATGGAAAACGGAATAACGAGGAGAGAGAACGGGTTACCTAAACAGGGCTCCGTGGAACAAGAATTTCTCGTGTCCAGGTGACTGATTCGTGTCCTGTCCGAGTCTGCTATGTCCGGAGCTAGGGCGGCTGTGTCCGGGCTACTGTGTCCATGCTAGGGCAGTGGGCGGTCGGCTGGGAGTGGGTGTTCTGGTCGGCGGAGCCTATCGACGGCTAGGGCGGTGGTCGGCGAGGCGGAGCTGGGGCTGCGGGCTCGTGGATGGGCGGAGATGGATTCGTGCACCGGTGGGTTTGGGGGTCGGGGCTAGGGCGAAAGGCTGTGGAGTTGGGTGGTGGTGTTCGTCGAGGGCGGAGCGGGGAGTGGTGGTCGAGGCTGGGCTAGGGTGGAGGTTAGGGCGGAATGTTGTGGAGGGCGTCGGCTTTGGGTGGTGGTGATGGTGGTGCTCGTCGGGTTAGGGGATCGACGAGGACGAGGGTCGTCGAGGCGGAGGGAGACGATGGGGATTAGGGTCAGGCTAGGGTTCAGACGACCGGTGATTAGCTGGGGGCGGTGGAGGAGTTGATAACTAGGGCTGCAGCGACGGCTGGGCACAGACTTCGAGGCTATTTAAAGGGCCGGAACAGTAAATCTGGTAGGATTCGGGATCTAGGGTTTCGGTTAGGGTTTCGGGTCCGGGTCGGGTTCGATTTGGATCCGACCCGACCCGACCCGTTAAGGCTGGGTTGGTCCGGTTCGGTTTGAGATCGGTTTGGTTCGGTTTAATTCCAAATAAACCGGGTTCAGTCATGGTTTTATTAGGCTTAGTTATACCTTGGTTTCTAGGGCTTTAAAAATGTCTCCGGAGTCCAATAAATTCACCAAAAATTACCCTTTGTCCGATTTTCCATTTTACACCATAAAATATTATTTCTATAATATTTTAATATTAATTAAGATTATTTAAAAATCTTTTAATCATAAAATACCCTAGTTTTAATTCCAGAAAATTATGAGAAAATGTTTTAAAATATTCTGAAAAATCAGGGTTATGACAATGCGTTTGATGGATATGCAACAGAGACAAGCCGAACTACGACAGAGTCAATTTGAGTCTCGAATTGAAGCATAATTTCTGGCACAACGGACTCAGGCCGAAAGATAGCAGAAGCAAATAGATACCTTGTAAACGATTGTGACAACGCTAGTCGCCAGCAACCATTCTGCATCCGCGGCCGCCGTGGCAGCGCCAGTTGTAGCTGACATTACGGGACCTCAGGGCTCTCCGGAACCTCCACTTTCAGATGATAAGGGGTCCATCCTACAGATATCAGAATTTAAGAAAATGTGCCATACTACCTTTAAGGGTACCGAAGACCCTTCTGTGGCGTTGGATTGGCTGGTGGAGTTAGAAGACCACTTCGAAGTGCTTCGTATGGACAAAACCAGGAGAGTCGCTTGCGCCCTACTTTAGCTCCGTTTAAACGCCCATGATTGGTGGGATGTGCACAAACAAGCTTTATTGAGTGAAGGTGACACAGCGATTATCTCTTGTTCGGTGTTCCATAAGGCCTTCGAAGAGGAGTATCTTCCACCCGCCATCCGTCGCGAGAAGGAAGACGAGTTTACACATCTACAGCAGGGAGACATGACGGTGTGGCAGTACGCTTCAGAATTTAATAGACTTGCAAAGTTTGCTAAGTCTCACATTTGTGATGCAGAGACACGTGCACGAAGATTTGAGATAGGACTGCGGCCTTCCATCCGTGCCCACATCATCGTCTCGCAATACCATACCATGCGTGATTCCTTAAACCACGCCCTCTCCCTTGAATCGCAGTACCCACCAGTTCACACCGATGCTGTACAAAATCTCAATCACAAGCGTCCTAGTAACACAGGGGGTAACAATGCGCCTAAGCACTCTAATAATGGCGGTAACAAGCGTGCACATTAGGGTAAAGGTGGCGAGCTTGTTTGTCACCGATGTAATCGTACTGGACACATCGCTCAGAACTGTCGAGTATTGAACGGATCGTGCTTTAAGTGCGGTCGTCAGGGGCATATGGCAGCGAACTGTCGGGCAGGTGGACCTAACCAGCAACAACAAAATCGTGCACCTCAGGACCAGGGGCAAGTACTTCGAACAAATCAGACGGCATAGCAGAACGCTCAAGGCCGGGTCTATGCTCTGACTCGGGATGAGGCACTCGCATCAAACACGACGGTGTCAGGTATATTACTTTTCAATGATGTACCTGCTCGAGTATTGTTTGATTATGGTTCCACACACAATTTTGTGTCAACAAACTTTGCTAAGGAACACAAATTCACTCAAACCCCATTAGGCCTAAGGCTTAGCGTCAGTACACTATCAGGCACGAGCTTGCCTGCAGTTTCAGTTTATCGTGACGGCTACATTTGCATCGGAGGAAGGAAATTGTCACTTGATGCGATAGTTCTAGACATAGGGGACTGCGACATCATTCTGGGAATGGATTGGCTTGGCGCTTGTTCTGCTACTATCGATTGTATGGAGAAGAAAGTCGTGTTTCGTCTTCCTGGCGAGATCGAATTTTGCTATTCGTGCAGTCCACAGTCAGAAGCGTCGAATGCCTCCATGGTGATATCAGCGATGTCTGCTCGACGGATGATTCACTCCGGCTGCGTAGGGTACTTGGCTTCCGTTCGAGACACTCGACGAGATTGCGTAAACGTTGAGTCCATTCCCGTTGTGGCAGATTTTTCTGATGTGTTCCCCGACGAATTGCCAGGTATGCCGCCCGATCGAGAGACAGAGTTCACCATCGACACATTTCCAAGAACCCAACCCATTTCTAAACCTCCGTATCGAATGGCACCAGCAGAACTAAAAGAGTTAAATATTCAGTTACAGGAATTGCTTGATCATGGGTATATCCGGCCTAGTATCTCTCCATGGGGTGCACCGTTACTGTTCGTTAAGAAAAAGGATGGCTTGATGCGACTCTGCATCGACTATCGAGAATTAAACAAGGCAACTGTTCGAAACAAATACCCCCTTCCCAGGATAGATGATCTCTTTGATCAGTTACAAGCTGCCACAGTGTTCTTGAAAATCGATCTCCGTTTGGGTTACCATCATCTCAAAATTAAGCCGGACGATGGGCCAAAGTCAGCCTTTCGCACTCGCTACGGCCATTATGAGTTTTTAGTAATGCCGTTCGGTTTGATCAATGCCCCCGCTGCCTTTATAGATTTTCTGAACCAAGTATTTCGGCCATGCCTCGACAGATTTGTAGTAGTGTTCATTGATGATATCTTGGTGTATTCGAAGAATGGGGCGGAGCATGCAGAGCACTTGCGGACCGTGCTACAAACCCTTCGAGACAACAAGTTATATGCGAAACTGAGTAAGTGTGAATTATGGCTGAGCAGTGTATCTTTTTTAGGGCACATCACTTTTGCGGGAGGCATTTCAGTCGGTCCGAAGAAGGTGGAGGCCATTGTCGAGTGGAAACGACCTGCATAGGTTAGTAAAATTCGAAGATTTCTTGGGCTAGCAGGCTACTATAGGCGGTTCGTAAAGGATTTTTCCAAACTCGCCTCACCTCTGACTCGCCTCACTCAGAAGGGAGTCGCGTTTGAATGGTCCATCGAGTGCGAAACTTTGTTTCTAGAGTTAAAGCATCGCCTAACCTCTGCCCCGTTACTTGCACTATCGGACGAGACTTCGGAATTCCAAATCTTTAGTGACGCTTCAGGGCAGGGCTTAGGGTGTGTACTTATGCAGCAAGACAGAGTGATAGCCTATGCATCCAGACAGCTGAGAAAGCATGAAAAGAATTATCCCACACATGATCTGGAGCTGGCAGCAATTGTGTTCGGGTTAAAATTATGGCGACACTACCTTTATGGAGTGCCTTGCCGAATCTATACCGACCCCAAAAGTTTAAATTACTTATTCACCCAAGCAGATCTGAACCTACGACAGTGGCGCTGGCTAGAATTGATAAAGGATTATGACTTAATGATAGTCTACACGCCTGGCAAGGGAAATGTGGTAGCGGATGCATTGAGTTAGGTCTTTGCGGGATCTCTGTCCGTCGATCGCAGGTTACAAAGGAAGTTAGAAGAAATGGACATCGAACTCAGGATTCGTTATCGCTGCGCGTGGGTTGCTCATATGCGATTTGTATCTAACTTGATAGAGAGAGTCACATCTACTCAAAGAGATGACCCATTCCTCCGAAAAATGCGAGAGCAGATTCAAGCGGGGAAGGCGAAAGACTTTGCAGTAGATGAGCATGGGCGTTGCGAGTGAAAGGAAGGCTATGTGTCCCCAATGATTCAGAACTCAGAAAGGAAATCCTCACGGAAGCACATTATGCAGCCTACACAATCCATCCCGAGAGCACAAAAATGTATAAGAACCTTCGTACTGTCTTCTGGTGGCACGACATAAAGAAAGAAGTAGCACTCTTTGTGTCACAATGCATAACCTGTCAGAGGGTGAAAGCAGAGCAACAGAGGCCGGGCGGAGAAATGCATAATCTTGCTATCCCGGAATGGAAGTGGGAGCACATCAGCATGGACTTTATTGTTGGTCTGCCAAGGACGCAACGGAGGAACGACGCAATCTGGGTCATTGTCGACCGATTAACCAAGTCTGCACACTTTATTGCCATTAAAAGTACTTGGGGTGCCGATCGCCTAGCCCAGACCTACCTTGACGAGATAGTCCGGCTGCACGGAGTGCCAGTTTCCATAGTATCAGATCAGGACGGACGATTCGTCTCACGTTTTTGGGAAAGCCTTCAGTCGTTGATGTAGACCAATTTGAAATTTAGCTCATCCTACTATCCTCAAACAGATGGCCAAACAGAACGGGTGAATCAGGAACTAGAAGACATGCTGCGTCTCTGCGTGATCGATTCAAAGTTAAGTTAGGACGTCAACCTGCCGCTAGCCAAATTTTCTTACAATAACAGTTATCAGTCTAGCATCCAGATGGCTCCTTATGAGGCGCTGTATGGGCGGAAGTGTAGGTCACCGATTTGCTGGGATAAAGTTGGGGAGAGGCAAATCCTTGGGCCGGAACTGGTTGAACAAACAGTGCAGAAGGTTCGGTTGATTCGAGAATGGTTAAAAGTAGCACAAAGTCGGCAAAAGAGCTATGCCGATGTTCGTCGCTGTTGAAGCATGAAAAATACGCTGGGAAATTCTACGCAGCATATTAATACAGAGCAGCGTAAACAGAGGCCTTCAGAGCCCTCAAGCGTACAAACAGAGCTTTCTCCGCTAAACACAGCATAAAGTATAAGCTCAAAGGACCATCCGCGTAAGTGCAATACGTCCAAGCCGCTTCAGCGTAAACAGGGTTCTTCATCGCCTCCATGGCGTAAAACTCATCCGCTCTCAAAGTAGCATTAAAGCGTACGAGGAACGCTTCGTCTTCCTCGAAATGAACCTGTCAAGTCACGCAGTGAACCTGACCTCTGACTCCTGACAAAAAGTGCTGCACGGCTACCCAAACGATGGCTGGAAACGAGGACAGACCCCTCGGGATGCGCACCACAATATGATGGCGGATCTCTGCATTTAATGCAGAGGATTTGGTTAAAATATCACCGAACCGTCGTTTACTGAAGTCCCCTCAGCGTAAACCGCTCTTTCGCGTACAAAGGAATATGCTGCCTTATTTTACACAGGCAAACATGAGCTATTTTACGCTCCGCAGTAGACAAACCGCATGCCACGTCAAAAGCTGCACTTCGTACGGGGCTCGAGGCACGTCTCCACGTCTAATTGCACAGAGCGGTGACGATTCCTCTCAAGGCACGTCTCTGCGACGGATGCACAGAAGGGCTGCAGACCTTCAAAAACACGCCTCCGCATTTAATGCATAAGATGGTGGCAAATCTCTGCAAGATATTTGATTATATCTTCAAAAGCCGTAATTCCGGCTAAGACGTCCACATCAGCACTCTGGCACGGTACGCAGCGACTTCTACGCCCATTCAGGATCTGTGCTCACGCGGCTTCTACGCCCACTCAGTCTCTACGACCACTCGGCCTCTACGACCATTCGGCTTCTGCGCCTATTCGGCTTCTATGCCTGTTCGGCTTCTATGCCTGTTCGGCTTCTATGCCTGTTCGGCTTCTATGCCTATTCGGCTTCTATGCCTACTTGGCTTCTACGCCAGGGTGACAGTCATTTGGCTTCTACGCCAACCTCTTCTACACAAGGGATACCTACCTACGTGGCTTCTATGCCGTGATCTTCGCAGTAGATATACGCATTTTGTCCCCTTAGTTGGACACGCGTCACATGCTCACTCAAAAGGTCATCTATACGCAGGCATTGGTTATTTTAACCGTTGTGTAAAAGGGTGCTGTACTTTCCACTCCTCGGTTTCTACACCGACGGAGTGGTCACTGTCACCAAAACTCTATAAATAAAGACCCCTATCAATGGGGAAAAAGGTCAGAAAATTGGTCAAGAAAACCAATACCAGATCAAGAGGTCAAAACTTGGAAAGAGAGGTCAAGAGAGAGAGAGAGAGAGAGGGAAAGAGGAATTCGGAGCTCAGGCAAAGAGTAGGGATCGACGACTTTGGCATCGTGCATCCACCCTCCTCTGCAACCTTCGAAGCTGCTACCTGTCTTCCACGGCACTTCTTCAACATCGTGTGGTCCAAGGGCTAAAGTGATCGACTGCAGATCAGACACCTATAGCAATTTATACCCAGATTAAATAAATTGTACTCCCACATCCTCGTATAGGATTAAACTGTACAAGTTTGTTTGTAAACCAAAGGGCACGGGTTTCGTATAAACCCCGTCATTGAAATACACTTTCATTCTTTCGTTTAATACCACAAACAAGATGGCGACTCTGCTGGGGACGTCTTTCTCTTCTGATGAGGAAGTAATTGCTCAATACGATGCGATATCTGTAGGAACCGTGAATAAGACACTGGTCGTTCATTTCGACCAGTCTGCCTACGAAGACATGCTTCGAACCGGAGGTAGATCTCACCCTCTCTCCATCCAAGACAACAGGAAGCTGCGCAAGGTGTGGATGCCCAAGACATCCTCCGCCGTTCCTGTGGACTCTTCGATCTCTCCGATCTCTCCGACCAATGAGGTTGTAGCATCGCTCCCTCCGTGCCCCGTACGTAAAATTCAGTCTCCCGCTACGCGCGGTACAGACGAAACTTCGGACAAAGCCTCAGCGCTGACCCAGAAGAATCTACTACGCTCTACGCGTAGAAATCAGTCTCCCGCTACGCGCGGTACAGACGAAACTTCGGGCAAAGTCTCAGCGCTAACCCAGAAGAATCTACTGCGCTTTATACGTAGGAATCAGTCTCCCACTCCGCGCGGTACAGACAAAACTTCTGATGGTGCCTCAACGCCAAATCGAAATTACAGATCATGCTCCACGCGTAAGACAACATCTGACCTCTACAGTGAACCAGATGAGCGCTGTGATCTCCGCAAGGGAAAGCAAGCGGCGGAGTACTCAACTTCTCGGCCTTTACGCCAGCAAGGGAACAGTCTGCCTACCCTCCGGATTACGCGAGAAACCGATGGCCGACTGAGGGCCTCTCCAGCTTTACGCCAGTCTGAGCGAATCTCCAAGTTATGCCAGGCAAAATCCCTCGGCGTAAAACAAGCTCAGGTTGCGGAAAGACACCCTCCCAGGGGGTTATCCGCCACCCAGATGGCCCATCTGTTGTACACAGGTGGCATAGGGAAAACCATGGTGCCCAACCTCCGCATGCCCGCTGATGGGAAAAGAAGAAACAAGCCTTCGTCTTCTTCCTTTACTCCTCCTGACCTGCGGGATCATCTAATCCAGAAACGCAAGAACGTTCCCCTAACAGTCAAACGCGGGGAAATCATATGGAAAGATACGTTGACATCTGATGTCGTCATAACAGGTGGACCACAGGAAGACTCCATCTTTATCATTCCACCTCCCTTACGACTTCCAAGTCAGATGAGGACATCTTTTCCTCTTCTCAGAACGGCTCATCACCCTCCGACTCACCTGATGCTCTCGAACAAACACTATCAGTAAATATGGTGGTGACAAATCCCTCAGAAGCAGATGAACAGGATTTTGAGCCGTTCGAGAATGACTCTTGGGCTCAACAAATGGATACGCAGTGGGAATTCCGCTTCGAGCAAAAAGAACCTCCCACCAAAGACGAAGTTATCCAAATCGATGTTGGGGGTGAACTTTCGCCAAAGCCGATATTTATCAGTGACAATCTTCCCCCAGCTGAAAGGGAAGAAATTATACAGCTGATAAAGGAATACGTCGACGTCTTTGCATGGGATTATGAGGACATACCGGGCCTAGACCCGAAGGTGGCTACTCACAAACTCAACATATTGACCGACTCAAAGCCTGTGAAGCAGCACCAACGCCAGTTCCACCCGGATATGATGGACGCCATTGAAGCTGAAGTCAAGAAGTTGATAGCCTGTGGTTTCATCCGGGAAGAACAACATCCCGACTGGGTCGCCAACGTTGTCCCAGTCATGAAAAAAAATGGGAAGGTACGTATCTGCATCGATTACCGAGATCTGAATACGGCCTGCCCCAAGGATGAATTCCCTCTTCCCATCACGGACATCATGATCGACAACACCTGCGGCTTTGAACGCATGTCTTTCATGGACGGGTTTTCAGGATACAATCAGATCAAGATGCATCCTGAAGACGAGAAGCACACTGCCTTCCAGACACCATTGGGGGTATATTGCTATACGGTCATGCCCTTCGGATTGAAGAACGCCGGGGCTACATACCAACGGGCTATGAGTAACATATTCCAGGAGCATTTATGCAAAACAGTGGAATGTTACGTGGACGACATAGCCGTCAAGAGCCGTCTCAAAGGTGATCACATTCAAGACTTGAGGACGGTATTCGAGCTAATGTGCCAACATCAACTCAAGATGAACCCTACGAAGTCCTTTCTCGGTGTATCTAGTGCAAATTCTTAGGATTTGTCATCACCGCCAAAGGCATCAAAGTGAACCCTGACAAAGTCCAGGCAATTGTAAAAATGCGACCACCCCATAATCTGAGGGAACTCAGGGGATTTCAAGGACGTCTGGCTTATATCCGGCGATTCATATCCAACCTCTCGGGGAGATGTCAGCCCTTTTCTCATCTCATGAAGAAAGGTGTATCCTTCATATGGGACGAAGCTTGTCAGCAAGCGTTCAGAGATATCAAGCGCTACCTCACCAGTCCGCCAGTCCTGGTGCCTTCCGTCATGGGAAGACCATTCTTGCTGAACGTTCGAGCGATGGATCATTCGCTAGGAGCTCTTCTCGCACAGAAGAATGACATGGGTCATGAACAGGCTATCTACTACCTCAGCAGGATGATGGTCGGAGCCGAACACCGGTACAACCAAGTGGAGAAAGAATGCTTGGCTCTGATGTTCGCTATCCAGAAGACGCGGCACTATGTCGCCGGCCAGGCTATCCATATCATCTCCAGGATCAACCCTCTTCGAGTACTGATGAGCAAGCCAAGTGCTCTTAATTCCTGACTCGCGACTTGGGTGATGCTATTAACACCATATGACATGGTATACGTACCGCAAAAGTCCATCAAAAGCCAAGCATTGGCCGACTTCCTAGCTGCTCATCCAATCCCGGAGGCCTCCAAATTATACGAGGACATTCCCGACGAAGTTGCAGAATGTAATTCCGCAATGGAAAGTGACGCATGGCAACTCTTCTTCGATGGTGCCTCCAGAACCGGTCCTAGGGGAAACGTCATTTCAGGAGTAGGAGTCGTCCTGGTCACTCCTGATCAGCTCGTCATCTATCGAGCATATTCTCTTAGCGAGCCCTGCTCCAACAATGTGGTAGAGTACAATGCTCTGCTAATTGGGCTCCAAGTCGCCAAAGAGCTGGGGGTCGAGTCCTTGGAAGCTTTCGGTGATTCTCTGCTTATCGTCAATCAAGTCAGAAGGATATATGAAGTCCGGAATCCAGACCTCATCCCCTATCACCAAGCAACGGTCAAGAAAGCCATGACATTCAAAGGGTTCTTCCTAGAACATGTACCTCGATCTCAGAATCTGGAAGCTGATGTCCTAGCCAGTCTAGCTGCAGATTTAGCCACTCCAATAAGAAGGCAGGATTCGGTAATCCTTCTTAACAGAGATTTATTCTGTGTGAAGAACAACTTTCACATAGAACACAGCTACGTTGTGAACACAGATCCCCCTAGAAGAGACTAGAGAAGTCCCTTCATAGATTTTGTCGCATACGGAATCTTGCCGGAGGACCCCAAAAGAGCAGTGTCCGTCAAAAGACGATCATTACGCTTCTACTATGATGCATCTTCACAATGCCTATATCGCCGGACCTACGACGGACTGCTATTGAGATGTCTGTCTGAAGATGAAGCACAACAAATTATCTGGGAAGCTCATGACGGCGTATGCGGAGCGCATTAACCCGGTCCTAAGCTACAGGATCGCATCAGGAGAATGGGCTATTACTGGCCTACTATGATCGCAGATGCAATACGGTATGCAAGACAATGTAGAGCCTGTCAGGTACATGCAGACTTCATACATCAACCATCTGAACATCTACATCCTACGGTCGCATCCTGGCCTTTCGAAGCATGGGGTATGGATATCATCGGTCCTATTCACCCGTCTTCTTCCAGGGGTCACCAGTTCATACTGGCCATCACGGATTACTTCTCCAAATGGGCAGAGGTGATCCCTCTTGGTGAGGTGAAGGCGTCTAATGTGATCAGCTTCATCAAGCATCACGTCATTTATCGCTTCGGGGTACCCCGGAGGATAATTCACGACAATGGGCCTCAGTTCATCAGCCAAGCATTTCATCGATTTTGCGATAAAAATCGGATACACAATATTGCCTCTATGGTATATTATCCAGCTGCTAATGGTTTGGCGGAAGCTTTCAACAAAACCATTATCAAACTCTTGAAGAAATTCGTCTCTTCAAACAAGAGAGATTGGAATGAGAAGCTGGGCGAATGTCTCTGGGCATACCGCACAACGGTACGAACACCGACAGGTTGTACCCCATTCTCGCTGGTCTACGGGAGCGAAGCAGTTCTCCCCATTGAAATCCAGATCCCGTCACTCAGGATAGCTGTGACTAATAAGCTGACTCGAGAAAATAATGACCTGTTAAGGCTCCAAGAGCTAGAAGGATTAGACGAGAAATGTCTCCAAGATCAGCAGCGCATCACGCTCTACCAAGCATGCATTTCCAAAACTTTCAATCATAAAGTAAAGGAAAGAGTGTTCAAAGTCGGCGAGCTAGTTTTAGCCGTAAGAAGGCCGATGATTCTTACTCACAGAAGTAAAGGCAAATTCCAGCCCAAGTGGGAAGGCCCTTATGTGATCGAGACAACGTTCTCAAACGGCGCCTACAGGATAGCCCAGCCTAATGGAGACCTGTTAATGGCTCCTATCAACGGCAAATTCCTGAAAAGGTACTATGCTTAATCTCCCCTGCTCGAGTAGAATATAGCGAGAATTTTAATTCTGACAAAACTACTCCCAAAACGAAACTAGTTGAATCATATCCTATCATGTCTGTATGACCTCTGAATAGATATGTCCTGCTAAAAAAAAGTTTGTCGAGAGTCTATCATGTCCATACTACCTCTGATATCACTCTCGTCTAAAAGACTGCCATTTACATTCCGAAATGATGGGACCACAAAAAGTCAGAAAAGAGTCGCTTTTTATTAAAGAGAGCAGAATTACATCTGAGGAAGCGAAAAGAGAAAGGATACATCATGATGGAGGAGCGGTCAGATCGTGAATCAGCCGCTCCAGTGCAGCTATCTTCTCATTCCTGAAAACCAAGGCATCGGCGCGAGCCCGCTCCAGCCGTGCCTCGGGATTGTTCGTAAGGGTCAGTTCAGCCCTAGCCCGAAGAGAGCCCGCACGAGCAGCTTCTGCACGGTCCAAATCCCGTCGCGCTACGCTCAGTCCACCAGTCGCTACATCTAGACCTGCTAACGACTGAGAAGCCCACTCCTCTGCCAGGGCAAGTTTTTCCTTCATCTTGGAGACCCTCGCTGCGTTCCCTTCATGCTCGGATCGGCACTTCGTCTCAACAGCGAGAGCCTCTTCCACGACAGCTTTTCTTTTATCCATCTCCACCTTATGTGTTTTGATGGAGTTGTCTAGGCTTTCCAGCTGTGTAGAAAGCCGCGCAGTCATGAGGTCGTATCTGGCCTGGACCTCAGCATCAAAGCTGCCCCGAGTCAGCTGCAAGTATTCGTTAATGGGTTGCTCTAAACCATTAACCACCGCCTCCAGGGCGTCAGCTACCCCAGGATCGCCGAACTCCCTGACACCCCGATCGAAAACTGAGAAGTCTTCTTCAGGCGCTCGAAATCTAGACTCTTCGCCAACACCATTGATATCATCGTTTTCAAACCGGTGTAAAAAAGGCTGGTATGTTGCTCGGTCAACGCAACCAAATCCGACTGAACGCCAGGATTGGCCGCGATATCAACAAGTCCCCCGCCAGGAACGATTGCAGACAAAGTGGCCACAGCCGCCGCCTCGACGGGTGGTGCGACCGAAGAAGGTGCAACGACGACGGTCGAAGTCATCGGCATACTCGCGAGAGGCGAGGTCACGATGACGGGCTCGTACTCCTCTCGAGGTGACGAAACCACTCCAGGCGAACTGGCCCCCGAAGCTATTTCTTCCTCAAAGTCGAAAGCCTCCGAATCATCGCCGGGAGCCAGAGCAGAGCCAGAAGGCGCTTCAACACTATGCTCTCCGTGGACACCATCCCCTGAGAAAAGGATAAGAAAGTTGATATCAGTATGATGGTAATCTTTCTAAAGGGAGACATAAAGACAATATTTACCCAGAGCCAACGGCATATACGACGCATCTACAGCCGATGTAGCTAAACCACGCCTTAATGACGCAATGCGAACTGTCATACCTGGAGAAGGAGGTGGGCCGACCGACATCGCCAAGAGTTCCGTCAAGCCTTCACCAAGACGCAGTCGAGGTTCGTAAGCTGGAATCTCGCTAGGCGTGCTCACCGACACGGCGGGAGTTTTATCCGTTGCTGGTCTAGGGAAAGATTCTCCCATCTACCTCGGCCACGCAGGCAATCTCTTTCCACTACCTGGAGCAGTAGCAGCGACAGCAACCTCTAGCAAAGATTCTCCGACGCCGCCAGCCAGAACTGTAGAAGGTCCCTCTCTAAAAGGCGAGGAACCTCCAGCCAAAGAATTATCCCTGATATGGGGAGATGCAGGCTCACTCCCGGGAGCCTCAACACCAAGAATGCGGAGAGGACGAGCAACCGTCTCCTTCCTCCTCTTACGAAGAGAAGCTTCCTTCGGAGCAGAAGCCCGTCGCTTCCCAGAAGAGACTACCAAAGCCCCGCAGGCGGAGGCACTTCACACCTCGACATCGACACCAATGGCTCATCCAGAGTGCCAGACTCCTCACCCTCGTCAGAAGAAACCGAGGGGACTTCAACTCTCCCCCTAGGCTTGGGAGAGGGCACCCTGAAGCTTCCACGTATGTCAAAATTGTGATGGAAGGTGTTAATCGCCACATAGAACTGGGCGTAAGAATGGAGGATGTGGAGCTCCGTGGAGGTTGTAACGACCGGCACAATGAAGATTGCTCCCGTGCAACCCATGATAAAATATCGCCACCCTCTGGCTCCATCAATGAGTCCACCCCTGGACCTGAAGTTGGTGACGGCATTGCCCACGTGCAACTGATCGTACCCAAATTGCCTGGCAAACCGACTAGGCAAGTAGGGCTCGAAGAAGCAATGGTCTTCGCTCCTGTACAGCAGATGGGAGGGTCTAATGCAGACCGACCAATTGAAAGCTTCCGGAGAAAGATCGATCTTCTCTCCACCTGAATCCTCAAGCCTCATCCCTGACTGATTGCGATGTACGGAGGGGACAATACAGAGGAGCTTCCAGCCGTGGCTGAGGTTCAACACCAGCCAACAGTCTAAAACTGTGCTCACATTCCAGGGAGAGTCCTTGTAGTTCAGCAAGAAATTACCCCCCGAGCTGCTACCAGAGCCAGGAGACATTACCCGGGGATTGTGGAGAATTAACCACCCCATCAAATACAGGTATGGTAATTCCACCCGGGGAAAACTCTCACGCCGAGCTTCATCGACGAGCAACCCATCAGTCATGGCTCTCAGGCCAGCCTGTATACGGTACACCATGGCAGGAAGCAAGCCCAGTCTTACCCCGAACACCAGGCGCACTGCCGGCCACAGGATATTCTGGTGAATGCGGTCCGCGGACGCAGTACCAGGCACTACTACTTGACGCAGCCATATCGAGAGAAAACCGGCCAGCTGGGCTTCCTTAGACAGAGGCCTACGGCAGCGCCTCAAGTAACTATAGGCCTTAGTGCCTTCATGATACTTTTCTACCCCCTCGACGAGAATCTGATCTGGAGCCTTGGCATCTTCTACAAGGCCCTCGACGACTTGGGCACTGAGCACGTCCAAACAGTTCACGGGCTCATTCTTGCCCCCTGAGGCTTTCTTCGACTTGCCGGCCCTGGCTCGGTGGAAGAAGAGGTAGGACATCCACTTGGTGGTGTGAGCCAAATCAGAAGGCTCATTATAAAAAGTGGTGCACGCGAAGTATTGACACATCAGCACCTAATATACTTCCGCCACCCGAGCGTCCAAGTCCCCCAACTCCCGGTTGGTGGAAACATACTCTTCATATGGGGTATCCCCCATCGGCAGTCTCGAGACAACTGCCATCTCATGGAGGGCCAATTCCAGCTCCCCCAGTGGAGTGGCGAAGGTCCCAGTAAGCGAAATGTATCGCTCTATCAGTGCCAAGAACAAATTAGGGTTGGGAGGCAACCCAACGCTCGTCGCACTCACAGCGGCATACAGTCCAATGCCCTCCAGCTCTCTCCGAAAGTGCTTCAAGGCCCAGTTAACTAGGCAAGTTCATCGAAGGTTTGTTGGGGTGATCCACCCATTGCACCGAGGATTCTCCTTGGGATATACCCTACCTCGTCCCATAAATTCGTTGCAGAAGGTCGGCAATTGGACCGGCTGGATCACTGAGCTGTCTTCACTCGGGACACTGCCCGGGCACAGTCCCCTGAACAATGTCACAACGCCGGAAGGGCGACTGACAAATGACCCCTGGTCAGCCCCTTTCAGATGAAAGATCTTCCCCGGCTTGCCGTGAAGATCGGGAGTCAGCGTCCACGACATCCTCCTGCGATGCGTCGCATGGAAGAAAGCCGAGATAGGATAATCCCTCGGCATCGTTGGCAGATACAAGACCAAATTCCCGGCAGGAAAAACCCAGGGTTCCCTCTTGGGCTTCGTTTGGGACTGTTTGTCAATCATGTCCCCAAAGAGGAAAGTCGGCTTTATGTACTGCTCCCTGTCGACGTACGTCAGGGGCTCTCCGTTGATCATATTCAGCAGCGTCCGCTCGCCCTGAGCCGATATCAAAAATCCCCTTCCCTCAGGATACTGGGGTCCGGAGATGGGAAATGCCACGTGGGACAGATCCTCCAGATAGTTCGAGTGCAGCATCCCGGCAGCGGAACCCATAACCTCGGCCAGTGGAGACTCACCCAAATCAACTGCAAAAGTGCAAGGAAAATATGTCATTACAAATCTTGCACAAACATACAGACCAAAGAAACGACAGTCTGTGCTCTACGCCAGGATTGTACAAATTTGGTTATTTTATGCCGGAAGTCCCCTCCACAAGCGTAAAACTCAAATTTTACGATATACGCCAATTTTCGGTAGCCAGAACTTTTACGCTCGGAACTACGAAAATATAGAGTTTTTACGTTATCACATTAGAAATGTGGGCGTAAAAGATGAAAATGCCTCCGTGCATCATCTTCCTCAAAGAGGCTATCAGCACAGAAGACGACCTAGCGCGGTCACGTTCAACGTGTGCGAAGGATTTTTCGTCATTTTTGTCACCCCAAAGCCTCTACCTCTAAGACCGTGTGCGCTGCTAGTCGACGGGATACTTTGCTCAGAAGGAAGTTCACCTTGCCCGACCGAAGACTCTCTCGCTGGGGCAGAAGAATGAGAAGGAGAACCTATGCTCTTTCCCTTAGCCGAGGGGGTTTGTTTCGGCGCCATTTCTGAAGACTCGACGTGCTCGGAGGAGGAACGGAGAAAAACTCGAACAGTCGAAAGCTCTCTTTCGCAAAAGACGGATAAAAAGTTTTTCTCTCAAAGGCTAGGGATATATATAGAGTTCGAGTCGACTCCTCGAATCCTCGGACGGACTCCTCGAGACCCTAACCAAATCTCGCAATTAATAGTTGGTTATGATTGGATGCCACGTCAGCCCACTACTCTCGAAAGACGGACAGTCAGCGAATTCGAAAAATTCTTCGCGCAAAATAGTTCGGTGGTTTCTACGCTAGAGGAGCTTTCTACGCTCGACAGCAACAGATCTACGGTTTTACGCTGGCAAGCTATAAGTCTATGGTTTTATCGCCCGGATGCCTTTGTGCTCGGTAGCTTTTATGCTCGAGAGGCAACAAACCTATGACTTTACGCTCAGCAGATACCAAATCGATGATCTCACACTCGGTGGCGCTCAGTTTACGCTCAGAAGCGACAGATCCGCAAACTTCATGCTCGAAGAAATTTTCTTTTCAGGAGCTACAGATCTACAGTTCTACGCTAAAGGAGCTTTCCACGTTCGACAGCTACGAATCTACGGCTTTACGTTCGACAGCTATAAGTCTATGGTTTTACGCCCGGATGCCTTTGTGCTCGGTAGCTTTTATGCTCGAGAGGCTATGAACCTACGACTTCACGCTCAAGAACCACAAGTCTACGATTTTACGCTCGATGGTGTTCCACGCTCACAGGCTACAGATCTCCAGTCCTACGCTAAAGGAGCTTTCTACGCTCGACAGCTATGAATCTACGGCTTTACATTCGACAGCTATAAGTCTATGGTTTTACGCCCGGATGCCTTTGTGCTCGGTAGCTTTTATGCTCGAGAGGCTACAAACCTATGACTTCACGCTCAGGAACCACAAGTCTACGATTTCACGCTCGATGGTATTTTATGCCCAGAGGCTACAGACTGATGATTTCACGCTCCACGACTTTTTGCATATCCGAACAGTCCCCGAAGCGGTCAATTGCAAAGAGTTCACACAGAAGATACTCGTTCTTGACCCCAAAGTATCCCAAGTACCCGAAACATACAGAGTTCAAACATTGAGAAATTATTCTTCTCGGGTCCAAAATTGGAGGTTCATCCAGACTCCAGTCTGAACATCTCGTCTGTCAAAAATGGCAAACTCACTTTTGACAGCCAAAAATCCTCGACCCTGTTCCAAGGGAGTTTCGAGAGGTCATTCTTGAAGACGAAGTCTAAACAAAAGTTCTATTCATCAGAAGCAGCAGTTCAGAGCTCTACGCGGCCCCTCAGTCCTAGCAACAGGACAGTTCTAAATGTTCGAAATGCTTAAACAGCGTTCTATGGACTATTCGTTATGCGTAAAGGACAGGGCCTAATCCTCTTTCTATCAGAGTCGGCGTAAAGAATCAGACGTGTCGAAGCTACACATATTTAGACTTCACAGCAACGTATGGCAAGATGATCATATGAAGAAGAAGACGATTTTATTAGAAATCAAAATCATGATTACATATGAGGGAAATCCAATCTACAAAGGTTTTTCTCTATTTTTCATGATTACATCTGAGGAAAACTCCGTCGACAAAAGGAGTCCCCCATCATCGTCTGAAGATCGCCCAGAAGCTGTTCTGACAGGTTCTCGCTGGGCTTCAATTCTTCATCCATCTTCTCCAGCAGTCAGTCAGTTCCAGCAAACTGACTGACATGGCAATGATCAACGGCGGGAGGATACAGAGCTGGGCCTGCATAAATTATGCAGATCCCATGCTCCGTGCGCCGCTCAAGCCGGGACAGAGCAAGTCTGTCTGACTCTCGTCACCGGAGGCAACGAGAGAAGACAGCACTTGCAAGCTGTGTGGTCCAATGCGACCCTTCCTCTCCCCTGGGCAAACGCCACATAAAGTTGCTGATTATCCCGTGCAAGGGAGGCTAAGATATCCTTCCATGATCCATCGTTGCAGTGGACACTTGCTCGAAGACGCCGTCTTTTTTGGCTTCCTACATGCTGGAAGAACATGATCTCCTTCTTCCTCAGGTCGACCCGACGAACTCCGGCGATCATCTCTGCATGGTGATGGGAATGTGGAGAGAACAGGTTAACCCCCCAGCCATTTTTTATAGGCGAAAGAGATCACAGCGGTCCCCAATAAATCCGCCATAAAGTCCGCATCGACCGTTTTAACGCTTCATTCAGAAACGTTTTGAGTTACGAGGAGCCGTTCATGCTTCATTCAAAGCGTTTCAAATTCTGAGGAATTTAAAAGCTTTGAAGGGGGTCTTATAGAAGCATGAAAAATACGCTGGGAAACTCTACGCAGGATATTGATGCAGAGCAGCGTAAACAGAGGCCTTCAGAGCCCTCAAGCGTACAAACAGAGCTTTCTCCGCTAAACACAGCATGAAGTATAAGCTCAAAGGACCATCCGCGTAAGTGCAGTACGTCCAAGCCGCTTCAGCGTAAACAGGGTTCTTCATCGCCTCCATGGCGTAAAACTCATCCACTCTCAAAGCAGCGTTAAAGCGTACGAGGAACGCTTCGTCTTCCCCGAAATGAACCTGTCAAGTCACGTAGTGAACCTGACCTCTGACTCCTGACATAAAGTGCTATACGGCTACCCAGACGATGGCTGGAAACGAGGATAGACCCATCGGGACGCGCACCACAGTATGATGGCAGATCTTTGCATTTAATGCAGAGGATTTGGTTAAAATATCACCGAACCGTCGTTTACTGAAGTCCCCTCAGCGTAAACCGCTCTTTCGCGTACAAGGGAATACGCTGCCTTGTTTTACACAGGCAAACATGAGCTGTTTTACGCTCCGCAGTAGACAAACCGCCTGCCACATCAAAAGCTGCACTTCGTAGGGGGCTCGAGGCACGTCTCCACGTCTAATTGTACAGAGAAGTGACGGTTTCTCTCAAGGCACGTCTCTGCGACGGATGCACAGAAGGGCTGCAGACCTTCAAAAACACGCCTCCGCATTTAATGCATAAGATGGTGGCAAATCTCTGCAAGAGATTTGATTATATCTTCAAAAGCCGTAATTTTGGCTAAGACGTCCACATCAGCACTCTGGCACGGTACGCAGCGGCTTCTACGCCCATTCAGGATCTGTGCTCACGCGGCTTCTACGCCCACTCAGTCTCTACGACCACTCGGCCTCTACGACCATTCGGCTTCTGCGCCTATTCGGCTTCTATGCCTATTCGGCTTCTACGCCTGTTCGGCTTCTATGCCTATTCGGCTTCTATGCCTACTTGGCTTCTACGCCAGGGTGACAGTCATTTGGCTTCTACGCCAACCTCTTCTACACAAGGGATACCTACCTACGTGGCTTCTACGCCGTGATCTTGGCAGCAGATATACGCGTTTTGTCCCCTTTGTTGGACACGCGTCATATGCTCACTCAAAAGGTCATCTATACGCAGGCATTGGTTATTTTAACCGTTGTGTAAAAGGGTGCTGTACTTTCCACTCCTCGGTTTCTACACCGACGGAGTGGTCACTGTCACCAAAACTCTATAAATAGAGACCCCTATCAATGGAGAAAAAGGTCAGAAAATTAGTCAAGAAAACCAATACCAGATCAAGAGGTCAAAACTTGGAAAGAGAGGTCAAGAGAGAGAGAGAGGGAGAGAGGAATCCGGAGCTCAGGCAAAGAGTAGGGATCGACGACTTTGGCATCGTGCATCCACCCTCCTCTGCAACCTTCGAAGTTGCTACCTATCTTCCACGGCACTTCTTCAATATCGTGTGGTCCAAGGGCTAAAGTGATCGACTGCAGATCAGACACCTATAGCAATTTATACCCAGATTAAATAAATTGTACTCGCACATCCTCGTATATGATTAAATTGTACAAGTTTGTTTGTAAACCAAAGGGCGCGGGTTTCGTATAAACCCCGTCATTGAAATACACTTTCATTCTTTCGTTTAATACCACAAACAGTCGCCGCCCTCTTGAATTCCTAGAGGGGGACCATGTGTTCCTAAAAGTCTCTCCCATGCGTGGTGTGACGAGATTCGGGATAAAAGGGAAGTTAAGTCCGAGATTTGTTGGCCTGTTCAAAAATTTTAGACGAGTGACTTCAGTTGCTTATCA
Organism: Iris macrosiphon; assembly: GCA_036927795.1. Lineage (NCBI taxonomy): Eukaryota > Viridiplantae > Streptophyta > Magnoliopsida > Asparagales > Iridaceae > Iris > Iris macrosiphon. Next base: position 232,283,639 of record JAYESA010000004.1, read on the forward strand.
AATAGCCTTGCCACCAGTACTATCAGATGTGCACGATATTTTTCATCTGTCTCAGCTTAGAAAATATGTGCACGACCCAAACCATGTTGTAAACCCCCTGATTTTTTTAAGATTTTCAAAACTGGATTTTTCACAATTTTCTGGAATTTTTGGGATTTTTCTGTAATTAAAAATAGGGTTTTAATTATTAAATGATTTTTAATAGATAATATTAAAATGTAATGAAAATATGATTTTATGGTGTAAAATAGAAAACCGGACTTAGGGTAATTTTCCTGGATTTTATTGGGCCTCTGACCTATTTTTTTAAATACCTAAAAAAAACTAATTAAATTAATTAATTATTTATTTATTTATTGGGTTATTTATTTATTTATTTATTCGTTTATTTATTTTTATCCAGCCCAACCCCGCCCATCGGCCCAAGCCCACCAAGCCCGGCCCAGCCCATTGGGCCCAAACCGGGCCCAGCACCAACCCGGCCCAAAACCCTGGCCTAGCGGGTCGGTCGGGTCGGCCAGACCCGACCCGACCCGGCTTCCCCTCACCCGTCTTCCCCACGTCCCCCCCGTGCCCGAGTCTTCCGGCGGAGCCGCCGCCTCCGGCCCGCTCCGCCCGGCCACCTCCCCACGACCACCCCCTTCTCCGCCACCCCTCCGCCTCTCTCGGACCCCCCAGCCTATAAATCCCCGCTCCTCTCCTCTCCGTTTCCCCCACCGTGCACCACCCCGCTCCGGCGCCACCACGACCCCGGCCATCCTCCGCCGACCTCCTTCTTCCTCCCCAGCTCCGCCCACCGCCGGCCAGCCCCCTCCTTCTTCTCCTCCCTCCTCCTCGCCTCGTCGACGAGGCCGCAGCAGCAGGGCGATGTCATGGGCCCCACAGGCCCCGCTCGACGGGCGATGTTGTGATCGGCTCATCGAAATCCAATTCTGGAAGTTCTGTTGGGTTCGTATCACCGTTCCTGACCTGTTGACACTAAGTTTGGTGAATTTGGAGACCTTTGACCCTGACACATTTTTCGGTGCAAAGCGGGCCCACATGTGGACCCCGTTTTGACCCGAAACTGCCGTTTCTGCCCTTGTCTCCAAATTAGACTCAAGGACAGGCATTTCTAGCTGATTGATATTTTCTGGATCTGATGATGATGTTTATTTTAGCAACCGGAGTACCGCCTGCAATTTCCGCTGAAGTCAGAACCGCAAACAGAGCCGGAACCACAGGCAAGTGTACCTCGCCAAAACTTGCAGTCTTTGCTAAATATTCCTTGGCTTAGTTATACATCAGAGGGAAAGTATACCTTGCCAACTTGACAGTCTTGTTGCATATTTCCTTGTTTTATTTATAACTGTTGTACATGCTTAACCTAGGACCGTGTGACGTACTTAGCGTCCGATTATCAGTCGGGTGCCAACACCGTACGCGGTGTTGGGTATGGTCATCTAGAGATTGATATTCGTGACACTTTATTTTCCTGTACTTGTCTTATCAAGTACTATACGACCCAGGACACTTGACACTATTCATGAGACAGGATATTCCCGAGATATTCGTGGTGATTCTGTATAGGATATAGGACTTGACATTATATTCATAGACATTATATGACTTGCTGCATTAGTATTGATCCTGCGTGTCATGGACATGAGACGTGTGATTACATTGGGTGGGGAGAGACACACAGGCTACAAGCTGATATATATATATATATATATATATATATATATATATATATATATATTCTGGCGAGGCCTCAGACTCTATATTAGAGCTAGGCACTCTATTAGTGATATATTTATTGTGAGGCCTCAGACTCTATATCAGAGCTAGGCACTCTATTAGTTATTACTGCTACCGGCTCCCCGACACAGAGCTTGTAGTGGTCTTAGCCTGAGTACTCGTGATGCTCTCAACTTGCATTTATCACTTAGCTGGTTACATAGTTTACCCTGCTGTTCATTTATTTCTGCACTGCTTATAATTTGGCTTGAGTTATTTGTACCTTGCTGTGTCCCCTGAGGACCTGGATTTGGATGATGTCCCCAGGTATAGCCGAAGAGATCCATCCAGAGATACACCGTACAGGAGCACTTTCAGGAGCTGCACCAGGACCTGAGGACGAGATCGTACCAGAGGACTTCTCCTGAGCATTGGATGTATATAGTCGGTTATTTCTGTTTCTATTTCCAGTTCCTTTATTTTCTGTCTATCTGATTTGATGTATCAGACTTGTTCTCGGATTGTTCACCGAGACTTTTTTATTGAGATTTGATAGTTATTTCTATTTGTATTATTCTGGCATTTAATCTGTGATTATCTGTTGTGGATGAGATTAGAATAACCTGGAACTTGTAATATTTGCTCTATTTACTGTTAGACTACAGCTTAAGCATGCCCTGATGGATCCTTAAATTGGGTTGTCCATCGGTGCGTGCTGCTGGCCATTGCCACGTGTCCAGTCCCTCGGCATTTTGGGACTGGGGCGTGACATGGTTTTTGTGGTGGCCCATGCAGGTCGACGACTAAATTGTTCGGTTTCAACTTAGGGACCGAACAGGCCTGCAATAAGAATAGGATAAGTTTAGGATCTCATCCACTTGCTTGAATCGTTCTTGATATCTATATCGACTTCAAAAATAATTTACTTGCATCCTGTCTTGATTCCTGTGCGCCTCTTATTGTTTATTTTGGATGCAGGAAAATGGACCCACAAGAGTGCAACGAGACCCCCGCCGGAACACCACAGGCTACAGGTGTCACCTATGACGACGAAGTGACACCAGTCGGAGGAGTTCCATCAACGCAACAGAGCCAGCAGGCAGGTCAACCTACCTCCAGATTCTGACGTGATGACATCCCACCTCCGCCGCAGTTTATCCCACCAATGCCCGTACTCCCACCAGGACAGTCGATTGACGGACAACAGATATTCCAACTGATCTACGTGATGATACAAGCTCAGCAGCAAGTCCAACACGAGGCTCAGCATCGTGAGGCTGATTTCTTGAGGAGCAGCATCGTGACTGCACTGGAGCAGGCCAACCTCCCAGCACGACGGCCAACGACGGGCTCTATCACCGATTTCCGGCAGCTGAAGCCCCGTACCTTCTCAGGCAAGAAAGAGCCCACTGAAGTTCATGAGTGGCTCACCAACACTCAACATCAATTAGAAGCAGCTGAGCTTCCAAAGAAACGTTGGATGACTGCCGTCAGAATGCAGTTGACGGACAATGCACATCACTGGTGGCTATCCGAGGAGACCCGGCTCGGACCAGACCGAGTCACTTGGGAAGAGTTTTCCAGACTCTTTCAGGAAATGTACATTCCGGCGACCGCTCGATCAGAACTTCGGGACAAGTTCAATCGCCTCACTCAGGATGCTATGACGGTGGAAGAATACAACGCAGAATTTATTCGTCTGAGCTGCTTCGCCCCAACCCTGATCCCGACAGAAGAAGAGAAGGCTGAGAAGTTTTTCGATGGACTAAACTTTGATCTACAGAGACTGATCGGATCTGTCGCACCTACCTCTTACTCGGACGTCCTCGCTGCAGCTCGACGCATGGAACGCGTCGTCAGGAGAGAGGCCAACCTGAAGCGGCCTTCCACATCCGTACCAACTAGAGCAGCACAAGAGGAGTCTGCAAAGCGTCAACAGATAAATCTACCCCCGAGAGCAGCACAAGGAGTCTCATTCCTTCCTACTTGTTACTACTGTGGCAAGATAGGCCATATTGAAAGAGAATGCAGACGCAAGCTAGGAACGTGCTTAATTTGCGGATCCAGACACCACTTAGCCAGAAATTGCACATCATATCAAGGAGAAACACTGATGATGCATCAAGAAGCTTTACCAGTGCCGAGGCCAGCCTGTCCAGCAATGGGATCACCGCAAACGGGAGTTGAAAGAGTCGTACCACCAACTCCAGGAGGGTATCAGCCGAGGCCACCTTTGATACCACAAGCAGCACTCTTCCAGCAGGCTCAGCAGCAACAGAGGAATCGATTGCAAGCACGCGGACAAGCTTTCACGATGACAGTAGATGACGCGCAGACTCGTGGAGTAGCTAATGCGCGTAAGTGATTGGTAGTTATCCGTTTCTAGTCTTGTTGTAGCTCGTGCCTCTTGGTTCGTGACCTCAGCCCCAACTTAGTAATTTGCAACTTGTTAATAACAACCTGATTTTCATAAAAGTTGTAGTTCTTTTACTTTAACTAGATTTTCTCTGGAAAGTGTATAACTTTTATTTTTAGGGAAACAGTATTTCCCTAAGTATCTTGTGATGTGTTTCGAACGATACTTGCAACCGTGTCATCTCGGCTGACCGGTTATTCTTTGATTGCGAGGACGCAATCCTCTTAAGGGGGGTAGATTGTAAACCCCCTGATTTTTTCAAGATTTTCAAAACTGGATTTTTCACAATTTTTTGGAATTTTTGGGATTTTTTTGTAATTAAAAACAGGGTTTTAATTATTAAATAATTTTAATAGATAATAGATAATATTAAAATGTAATGAAAATATGATTTTATGATGTAAAATAGAAAACCGGACTTAGGGTAATTTTCCTGGATTTTATTGGGCCTCTGACCTATTTTTTTAAATACCTAAAAAAAACTAATTTAATTAATTAATTAATTATTTATTTATTGGGTTATTTATTTATTTATTTATTCGTTTATTTATTTTTATCCAGCCCAACCCCGCCCATCGGCCCAAGCCCACCAAGCTCGGCCCGGCCCATTGGGCCCAAACCGGGCCCAGAACCAACCCGGCCTAAAATCCTGGCCTAGCGGGTCGGGCGGGTCGGCCAGACCCGACCCGACCCGGCTTCCCCTCACCTGTCTTCCCCACGTCCCCCCCGTGCCCGAGTCTTCCGGCGGAGCCGCCGCCTCCGGCCCGCTCCGCCCGGCCACCTCCCCACGACCACCCCCTTCTCCGCCACCCCTCCGCCTCTCTCGGACCCCCCAGCCTATAAATCCCCGCTCCTCTCCTCTCCGTTTCCCCCACCGTGCACCACCCCGCTCCGGCGCCACCACGACCCCGGCCATCCTCCGCCGACCTCCTTCTTCCTCCCCAGCTCCGCCCACCGCCGGCCAGCCCCCTCCTTCTTCTCCTCCCTCCTCCTCCCCTCGTCGACGAGGCCGCAGCAGCAGCCGGCCGCAGCAGCAGCATCTCCCCGCCTCAGCGCCGCCTCCTTCCGCCACCGGCGAACCCGCTGCCGGCGCCGCCCGCGTCCCGAGCCCCCGGCGACGTTGCCCCGGCCGGCCTCCCCCGCCCTGAGCCGCCGGCAAGGAAACCCTAACCCTAAGTTCCCCCCCCCCCCGCGTGTCGAACACAGGACACGTGTCCTGTGTCGTGTCGGACACGATTTTGCCCGGTTTTTGACCCCTGTTCAGGTGGGTGTATCTTCTTGCTCGTAGCTCCGTTTTTGATTCCGTAAATTGCGTTGCGAAGCCTGTATGACTCTCTCGGTGCCCGGACAAACCGCTCGGGGCATCGCGTCCTGTGGTGATCGCACACCGCGATCCAAAAACAGGAAAAACAACGACCTGATTCACCCCGGAACTGGGTATGCCCCACCAAACGGGACAACTTGGTCGCACACGGTCTTCACAGATACGTGTGCGCCGTCGATACGGACGTACGGGATTTCGCAGAAGTCGATTCGGGTGTGCATGCACACCGGGATCAACGCGTATCCGCGGACATCGCCCCGTATCTGACTTTTCTGGATTTCGACCTAACTTTGTGTACACACGTCGGATCGAAACAAAACTTGCGCCATCGGACTCGTAGCGATACGCTGGTCCTGTGACCCAAGTTTGGTTCGATTCTGAGAACGTTGACGAAATCGCGTGTCATGGGCCCCACAGGCCCCGCTCGACGGGCGATGTTGTGATCGGCTCATCGGAATCCATTTCTGGAAGTTCCGTTGGGTTCGTATCACCGTTCCTGACCTGTTGACACTAAATTTGGTGAATTTGGAGACCTTTGACCCTGACACGTTTTTCGGTGCAAAGCGGGCCCACATGTGGACCCCATTTTGACCCAAAACTGTCGTTTCTGCCCTTGTCTCCAAATTGGACTCAAGGACAGGCGTTTCTAGCTGATTGATATTTTCTGGATTTGATGGTGATGTTTATTTTAGCAACCGGAGTACCGCCTGCAATTCCCGCTGAAGTCAGAACCGCAAACAGAGCCGGAACCACAGGCAAGTGTACCTCGCCAAAACTTGCAGTCTTTGCTAAATATTCCTTGGCTTAGTTATACATCAGAGGGCAAGTATACCTTGCCAACTTGACAGTCTTGTTGCATATTTCCTTGTTTTATTTATAACTGTTGTACATGCTTAACCTAGGACCGTGTGACGTACTTAGCGTCCGATTATCAGTCGGGTGCCAACACCGTACGCGGTGTTGGGTATGGTCATCTAGAGATGGATATTCGTGACACTTTATTTTCCTGTACTTGTCTTATCAAGTACCATACGACCCAGGGTACTTGATACTATTTATGAGACAGGATATTCCCGAGATATTCGTGGTGATTCTGTATAGGATATAGGACTTGACATTATATTCATAGACATTATATGACTTGCTGCATTAGTATTGATCCTGCGTGTCATGTACATGAGACGTGTGATTACATTGGGTGGGGAGAGACACACAGGCTACAGGCTGATATATATATATATATATATATATATATATATATATATATATATATATATATATATATATATATATTATTTATTTATTTATTTATTCTGGCGAGGCCTCAGACTCTATATTAGAGCTAGGCACTCTATTAGTGATATATTTATTGTGAGGCCTCAGACTCTATATCAGAGCTAGGCACTCTATTAGTTATTACTGCTACCGGCTCCCCGACACAGAGCTTTTAGTGGTCTCAGCCTGAGTATTCGTGATGCTCTCAACTTGCATTTATCACTTAGCTGGTTACATAGTTTACCTTGCTGTTCATTTATTTCTGCACTGCTTATAATTTGGCTTGAGTTATTTGTACCTTGCTGTGTCCCCTGAGGACCTGGATTTGGATGATGTCCCCAGGTATAGCCGAAGAGATCCATCCAGAGATACACCGTACAGGAGCACTTTCAGGAGCTGCACCAGGACCTGAGGACGAGATCGTACCAGAGAACTTCTCCTGAGCATTGGCTGTATATAGTCGGTTATTTCTGTTTCTATTTCCAGTTCCTTTATTTCCTGTCTATCTGATTTGATGTATCAGACTTGTTCTCGGATTGTTCACCGAGACATTTTTATTGAGATTTGATAGTTATTTCTATTTGCATTATTCTGGGATTTAATCTGTGATTATCTGTTGTGGATGAGATTAGAATAACCTGGGACTTGTAATATTTGCTCTATTTACTGTTAGACTACAGCTTAAGCATGCCCTGATGAATCCTTAAATTGGGTTGTCCATCGGTGCGTGCTGCTGGCGATTGCCACGTGTCCAGTCCCTCGGCATTTTGGGACTGGGGCGTGACACATGTGGTAGACTTTGGTCAGTTAGATCTGCAGGCAGACTTTTCGTACGCGGAAGAACCCGTACAGATCCTGGAACGTAAGAAAAAGCAGTTACGGAATCGGGCAGTATCGCTAGTGCGCGTTCTGTGGCGGAACCACGCGGTCAAAGAATCGACGTAGGAAATCGAATCTGATATGAGGGAAAGGTTTCCCTCATTATTCCTTAGGTATAGGTTCTATTCCTATGTTTCGGGACGAAACTTTCTTTTGGATGGTTATGATGTAATGCCCCGTTCCCCCTATTCGGGGAGCGCGGCCAAGAAATACTTACGACCGTCCGTGCGGGACAGATTGAATCAAGATCCTTTCCTCGTTATGGATTTGGTTCTTCGGAATCAGATCCCATATTCAACGGATCGTTCCTCAAGGAAGGACTCGGCGGCCGAGTCGAGAGGGGCCTTTCCGTTGCGTTGGTTTTCTTGCCCGTTTTCGATGCCGCTTGATTGCTTTGTTGTTGGTTTTATGACTTGCGTTTTCTTGAACGGTTTCAATGGATTTCATTGCTTTCGTTCTTAGGATTTTGCATTTCGTATTAAACTTCGAAGACCGAAGTAGGGGATATTGATCGTCTGTTGGTGCGTGCAGGTGATCGGGTAGACGACGCTCGTGCAGAGTCTTAAAGTTCTCCTTCCCCTCCTACTTCACCAACTTGTGAGTGGCTTTATTTCGATTAGCTCCCTTCTTCCAAGTCTGCATTCTAAATAAATTGACTCATTGTTCAACCCGATCAAACGATACTAAAACCTTTAAGATTGAGTCAGAATAGAAAAGAAGGAGACTTGAAACACTAATAATGCTTGTCATATAGAAATTGTTCTGAACGATCACACTGTAGCGTGCATGCCCGTCATATACATAACCATTTTGTTTTGTGTCAGTTGTAGTTAGATTCATTTATCTATAACTGTTCATGGTATGGTCACTACCAGAAAAAGTCAAATTATCAACGACCAAAAACGTCGCTAATTGACAAAAAAATGTCGCTAATCTCGTTTAGCGACGTAATTAGCGACGTTGCATTGAAGTCGATAATAATAACGTCGCTGAAAGGAAAAATGTCACTAAACGTCGCTATACCGACATTTTTTAGCGACTTAGATGTGTCGCTAATTTAGCGACGTTTAGCGACTCTGAGTCACTAATTAGCGACGTAATTAAATGTCGCTAAACGTCGCTAATTAGCGACTTATATAGCGACGTAACAGCGACGTCTTTAATGACCTGGCAGTACTGCCATGTCAGCAATTTGCGACGTACAGCGACATATTTAGCGACGTTTAGCGACGTCCTTAGCGACGGCTAATGACACGTCGCTAAGTAGCGACTTTTTTAGCGACTTAAAACGTCGCTTGACGTCGCTAAACGTCGCTAAATACGTCGCTAATTTTACAAAAAAATAAAAAAAAACTGAATTGTTCCAAACTATTATTCCTGCAATTTATAAATTTCTAATTAAAAATAGACCCGGAGCAACCCTCCGTTGAATTCTATGGGTTCGTCGACCCCTTCGGTACAAAACTCAACACCGGATTAACAATATTTAATATGAATAAAAGTATCACAGTCATAAAAGTATCAAAGTATCACAGTCATAAAAGTATCACAGTATCACAGTCACACAAAATGGGCATAAACAGCGTCACAAAATACATAATATATAAGTATCAGAGTATCACAGTAACACAAAATGCATAATATATAAGTATATGAAACATCACAGTATCAATCTCGAGGATATCCAAAATGGGGCAGATACTAGTCCCTCAAATACTGCACATAAACAGCGTTTATGTTATCAAGCTCCGCTATGGGTGCTGGGTGACTGGAACTCCCCGTCTGAGATACAGCCGCGATAGGTGCTGGGTGACTGGAACTCCCCGTAGGTGGTATCTCTTCCTCCTTAACAGTAGGAGGCATCACTTCCTCCTTAACAGTAGGAGGCATCACTTCCTCCTTAACAGTAGGAGGTGTCGCTCTCTTGGATGCCATCTGGTAAGATAGATGAAAACAAAGAATTAGCTATTGGACCGGAACGGAAGAATTAGATGACTCACAAAGAATTAGCTGTTTATTGCAGTATAATAATGTCCTAACAATAAAAATACAAATCTATTGGTAGTGTTGATGATGGAGACGATAACACGAATGATGATGAATATTTATCCCTTTCAATTTTGAGAAAGGTGATTATGGACATTAATAAATCATCTGTATGTTTGTATTGTAAAATAATGTATTTAACATTAATCAATCATGTTTAAGAGATTCTAAAGATAATATTAATCCCAAATACATGTGGCACCTTAGGCTAGAATGTATTTGTGAAGATAACATTAACAAGCAGGATGAAAACATTATTTTTCATTTATGCTATATCCTACTAGTGAATTTTTTATCATAGGTAAAATACTCGAACTTCTTTTTCATTAAAAAAAGGAGAAAGAGCCACTAGTTCATCGGACAATCGATATAGAGTAGAGAAACAAATCAGCAAGAGTGTTTGAATTAGATCAAAATAGTGAATACTTAAGCGATGAGTTTCTAAATCACTTGGGTCAAAGACCTTTCTTCTTAGCTCAGTTAGTACTTAATCGATAACTAATTAGCAGAACACGAATTCCAACTATGTAAGCAAAGTTGATTGGAATTTGTAGTGTCAGATCCTCAAAACTACCTTTGATTTAAGTGTAAACAAAAGCAAACAGCAAGTAAAAGAAAAAACCCGAAATACAAGCACAATAACTTAGATGAAAAATTAATTAATCCTTTGATTGGAAAAAGACATGCATGAAACAAAACTAACCAGTTTTTCAGTATATATATATATATATAGAGAGAGAGAGAGAGAGAGTCATTGTGATCGTGATATTTCTCCAGCCATCTGGAGACTACTCAAGGTTTCCTTTAGCTCCAATATGATTTTCAACACAATCTCTCAACCATCTTGAAGATTGCCTCGATTTTGAAGAATTAGCGGAAAGAGGTTTGTCGATATGTGTGGCTGTCTTCTTCTTAGGCTATCCAACTGTTAATTAATTCTCTATTGCTAACAATATGATCCAACTGTTAATTAATTCTCTATTGCTAATAATTAGCGGAAAGAGGTTTGTCGATATGTGTGGCTGTCTTCTTCTTAGGTTATCCGTAGAATTGGCATTGATAATCAATCAAATTAGACAAGTCAATGTTAAGTTTGCTAAAACTGCACTAGGAGTTCATAAAACAAAAAAAGGGGAAGTTGTACCACATATTACAAGATAATCAATATGGCAGTTGCACGTTTGTTTTTGCAACAAATATTGATTTAAATGGTGATAGTGATATTCCGTAGCCCTAACCCCTGATCAAAAACCTAACCCTAACCCTAACCCCTGATCAAAAACCCTAAACCTAACCCCAGATCAAAAACCCTAAACCTAACCCCTGATAAAAAACCCTAAACCTAACCCTAACCCTAACCCTAACCCTAACCCCAGGTCAAAAAACCTAACCCTAACCCTAAACCTAAACCTAACCCTAATCTGCGTCTGTGTGTGTGTGTGTCTGCGTCTGTGTGTGTGTGTCGTGTGTGTGTCTGCGTCTGTGTGTGTGTGTCGTGTGTGTGTCTGCGTCTGTGTGTGTGTGTCGTATGTGTCTGCGTCTGTGTGTGTGTCGTGTGTGTGTGTCTGCGTCTGTGTGTGTGTGTCGTGTGTGTCTGTCAGTGTCTGTGTGCGTGTGTCGTGTCTGTGTGCGTGTGTCGTGTCTATCTAGTGTGTCTTGTGTCAGTGTCATATGAGAGAGAGAGAGAGATTACCTAGAGCTCGAGGAGGAGGAGGGGGATGCCGGAGTAGCCGCAGCCGTGGAGAGCCGGTCGCCGGAGAGCGGGGGGGGGGGGGCGGGGGAAATCAAAAAGTTTCAAAAATTTTCACAGATGGGGAAAAAAAACTAAGCCCTAATTAACCAAAATTTAGCGACGTTTAGCGACGTCAAATAACAACGTCGCAAAAATAAAAATTAGCGACGTCAAAGACGTCGCTAAATACGTTGCTAAATATTTTTGATAGATACGTCGCTAATTACGACGCTAAACGTCGCTAAATCAGATATATTAGCGACGTTTAGCGACCTTAATTGAACTTATAGCGATAAATCTTTTAAAATCTTAATAAAAGTCGCTAAACGTCGCTAAATGTCGCCATTTAGCGACGTCTAGCGACAATTTTTACAGAGTCGCTAATTTAGCGACGTTTTTACTAGGAGTCGCTAAAAAACGTCGCTAATCCCGCTTATTCTAGTAGTGGGTGCAAAAAGAGAAGGAAAATGTGATCTTTACACAAAGTAGCCTAGACTATGGAAAATACACTATGTTCACTTGCTTGTATGCTTGAATATGAGTTCATATGATAACTTAGTTGGTTATGGAATATTGGTCTTGGACAACTTGTATACAAGGGATATCGTTCTACGAACGGTCTCCAGGGCACTGGGACCGCTTTGCCCCGGGTAGAACAATTTGCTAGTGTAGTCCTAGCATTGGATGGGTCCGTACGTCCGCTAAGGGCTAGCTACCCGAGGCGGAATGGCAGCCGTGTCACCCCCACTTTTTGGATTAAGGGTATTTTAGTCTTTTCGTAATTAAGGAGTAAATGATTGCATGATAATTAATTTTATCTGATAATTATGATTTCTAACTGATTTTTGGAACACCCTTGCAATTATTTTGATTAATCAATAAATTCAATTTGTGCCTTTTCCCTTTTTGTTGGACACTTTTTATGCAAGCGTATTAAGGTGACCATCCCTTTGGATGCGACATGCGAATAAATCCAATTTCCTTTCATGTATATTTTTCCTTAATTTTGGGGACTGTGACATTGCAACATTAATCCTCTCGAAACCATAGCCTCAAAAACCTTGGAACTAATGCATCGTAGCCTACCATTTTAATTCTATTAAATCTTGGCCCTTGAAATATCCCCATAAGAGGCAAATTCCAAGAGGATTGACCAGTCAACCCAAACCCTAGGTCAATCCTTACACAATACTATATATATATAAACCTATTTTTCTTTTCCTTCTTCAAACCACAGCCGAATTGCTACCATCCCATTGATCCGCCGGACCTTGCCCGAGCGCCGGAACCCGACCATCCCATTGATCCGCCGGACCCTGCCCCGAGCGTCGGACGCCACCCCAAGCGCTGCGCCGCTGTCCCAAGCGCTGCGCGCTGCCCCGAGTGCTGGATCCCGCCCCGACCGAGCGCCTGGATCCCGCGCCGATCGACTGAACGACGCTGCCGCGCTGACCGAGAGTCGACGACGCACTGCTGACCGAGAGTCGACGACGCACTACTGACCGAGTTCGACGATACGCTGCTGACCGAGAGTGGACGACGCACTGCTGACCGGAGTTCGACGACGCGCTGCTGACCGGAGTTTGACGACAGACCCGCACTCGACCATCCTTCCCTGTTCGTGACCATCGCCCCGTAGTCATCGTCATCGTCTCGTGTCCGCACGCAGGTTCGACATAAGCCTATACTCGACTACTTAAACTTCCGTAGATCATGAGTTAGTATGCGTAGGTACCAATACATGCACGTGTGTACATATATATATACGTAGAGGTATGTGGATATTATGCTCAACTTATATATATATTTACGTACTCAAACATATGTATTCTAGGTATCCCTAATATATACATGCTAGTATGTATACACATGGTATAAGCCTTACTAGTATATCTAAATGATGTATAAATTATATGGTAACGGTAACTAGTGAATACTTATGTATATACTTACGAAACATATAATTCTCAATCATAATAATACTTCCCTGATAATATATGTGTGTGTATTGTATGAATTGAATAGTATAAACGTATGAATACCTATTAATGGTGTAACTAAGTAGTAACATGAGATACGTTAGCCGTAGTATGTGCTATGTAATATATGCACTAGATGTCTTGAATGTGACCACGGATACCCCGTAGATACATCTACCTGTGACCATCTAGCATGATAGTAGACTGCCATATGTACACTGACGTACTAGCAGGACCGTACCATTGACTGTCTGTACGCACAGCGACTACAGACGTAAACCCTAGTATAGTCCTTGATCATTGTGTTGATTGCGTATTAGTGTAATGTCTGATGCAGTATTGTGTTTATGCTATATCTATAGGACTGTTGGATCACTCGACGGTAACCTGGAACCCGGATATTGGTATTGCCAGCTAAGGACCACAGGCGAGTATATTCTCTGACAGTTTCCATTATGTTAATTATCTCTATAATTCTTGTTGTATAGCGTACATGACTCTGACACTGTTCTTTACACGAGTTGGCATCATTGAGACCTGTCACGAGGAGTCGTGATTGGAATCCATCGTGCTAGCTGGGCAAAATGGGGAAATATTAGTAGTTATGTGATTATACCCTTACATGCAGCATTAGCTCACCCACATCTCACGTCGGTGCAGCCTTACCCTTACATGCCTCATTGCTGTTACATTCCAGTTAGCCTGACCTGTTGGGGATGATCGCTAATCCATGTAATGAGTCATATAACCCAAGCCGATCACATGATATACTGATGTTTCACACACGCAGTTAGATGATTCTTGACATATATCTTGATAGATTGATCTTGTATTTCCACATATTCTAGTTGTTGTTCTTACATACACTTACATACCAGTTCCTTGTACTTGCGTGCACTTGTAGTTCTATTCCTTGTCAGATGCTATTGATGATGATGTTTCAGTACTTTATTTCAGCATCTTATTCCAGTATTTCTTATTGCCAGTTATTTCATATTTGTCTTGTATTTCTTTACATTGTATTATAGATTTTGTCAATATATGTGGAACTGCTGTTAGAAGTGTATTTTTGTTCAATCCTGACTGGATATTTTTTCCAGAGAACCTTGAGGACTTCTGTACTACACACTACGGACCAGGTATAGAAGCAGACTATGTTCCAGAGATCCTAGAGGAGACTATGTTTCTAGATGAGACTTTGCCTATAGCTATTTAGATAGTGTTTATTTATGCTTGAGACTTATGGAGGTTATTTCAGTTTATGTTTAGTCTTATGTTTAATTGGAGACTTGTGTTGGACGGTTAGACTGTGAGTATCTTTTGTTGAGACATGGTGTTTAACTATGTCATTTTCTTTTATCTTTTATCGTACCTAATAGTCATTGTGATTGAGTTATATTGAGAGATTATGGAGATGTATATCATTGACAGGTGTTTAGTTAGTAGTGTTATTGAGACCAGACAGCGTTCTACCGCCGATGCTGCGGCGTAGGCTGGACGTACCCACGCTCTCGTGCCCCTACACTGGGTGCGGATCGTGACACGTTTTTAGTGGTGGCCCATGCAGGTCTAGTTTCGCACGTTATGCGATATCGTGGTAGTGCGACAACTTTGTTGTACTACTCTGAGCCTGTGTTAGGATATAGGAAATAGGATCTAGGATGAGAGTATGCTCAATCACACTAGGAAATCCTGAACTTCTTATTGCTATTCTAATGGATTGCTTCCTTAGCACTTTAGTGTCCTTCCTTGATAATATCACATCTATCACCTTAATTGATTCTTTGGTCTGTATTCAGGATTTCGTCGAATACTAGATCCATGAGAATGGGAGCAACCAATTCAGAGAGGACTGCCACCTCTCAACCTAACGAACAGATACCTGGAGATTCTCCTACATCTCCTGTTCGTGTGGGAGTGCCTGCAACTAACGGGATTCCTCCACCTATACAGAGAATTGCCCCAGCTATGACAGACGACCTTCTACCACCACCGACACCGATTCTCGGAGGAGTGCCCGCTGACGGGGCACAGATGTTCGCACTGATACAGGGCATGCTAGAGGCCCAGAGAGTAACAGCAGAAGCTCAGCGTGTTCAAGCTGAGGCTCAGAGAATGCAAGCAGAAGCACACCAGGCGCAGACCGAACTGATGAGGGAGAGCATGGAGAATGCTAATCAGATGACTCTCCAGGCTGTGGAGAGAGTAGCACGACAACCGCAACATCAAGGTCAACAACAACAGAGGCCCGGTACCATAGTGGACTTTAAGAGGATGATGCCTCGAGAGTTCAAAGGCACAGAAGGAATATTATATGCTGACGAATGGTTAGAAGACATAGAGAGGAATTTGCGCTTATCACAGATTCCGGAGATTCTTCAGATAGAGGCCGCTGGCAGTCAGATGTTTGATATCGCACTGACGTGGTATCGTACAGAACCGAGACTCGCCGCTGAAGGACTTACCTGGGAGAACTTTAAAGAACTCTTCAAAGAGAAATTCTTTCCTGACGTAGCCTTGGGAGCATTAGAAAGTCAGTTTCATGACTTAGTCCAAGGAGGCATGTCAGTCGACGAATATGCTGCAGAGTTTTGTCGATTAAGTCGATTTGCGCCATCGATGATCCGAGACCCAGGAGACAGAGCTCGGAAATTCAGGAAAGGATTAAATAGGGAGATCAAGTCTCGTACTTCGGGACGACGTACTGCTATATTTAAGGGTATTCTGATGGATTCCCAGATTGCCGAAGATGACTTGGACCTCAGGCCCAAGAGAGGACGCGATACAGCAACAGGAGGTAACACAGGACCAGCCAAACGCCCACACTTTCAACAACAACATAGGCCATACCAGCAACAACACCAGCAGCAACACCAGCAGCAACACCAGCAACAGGCACCAGTTCGAGGACATACTCAACAACAACAACCACAGAGGCATAATTAACTCGCTACCCCATGTTCGTATTGCGGAAAGATGGGACATACAAGAGACATCTACAGAAAAAGGTTGGGCACTTGCTTATCATGTGGATCAGCAGCACATCAGCTGAGGGACTGCCCGACTATTCAGAATCGCCAAGGAGGAGGAGCTGCTCAGAGAGGACCAGCCAGAGCACCTAGCGTACCAGGAGGCCAGCAGAGAGGACCTCTACTTCCATCACAGCAGGAGAGGTTTGCGCAGCAGCAGCAGCAGCAGCAGAGAGGAGCACCACAAGGACGAGCTTACGCCATAACTACTGAGGAGGCCGAGCCAGTTGGAGACGTGATTTCAGGTTCAGTTTTACTCGATTCTATTCCAACACTTGCATTATTTGATTCTGGCGCTTCTCATAGTTTCGTATCTGTATCTTATGCCGTTAAGCATCTCTAGAAACGGAACCATTAGATAGGACTTGCAAGATCATGACAGGAAGAGGTATTATCCTAGTCCGTGATTATTGCAAGGATCGGAGAGTGTCATTGGAAGACCAAGAGTTGAGCGTGAGTTTACTCGTTATGCCACTTCCGGAATACGATATTGTATTCAGAATGGACTGGCTGAGTAAACACCATGCTTCCATAGATTGTCACAGAGGAAGAGTAGTATTTCGACCACCAGGAGAGCCAGAGTTCGAGATTGCCAGAGGAGCAGAGGAGCGGAGCAGAAGCACTTTTTGCGGAGCCAGGGTGGAAGAAGAAGAGTTGCCGCATCCACTTATAGCGGAGTTCCTGGATGTATTTCCAGAGGAGTTGCCAGGTTTGCCACCAGACAGATGTTTGTGGTATTAAACGAAAGAATGAAAGTGTATTTCAATGACGGGGCTTGTACAAAACCCGCGCCCTTTTGTTTACAAACAAACTTGTACAATGTAATCCTATACGAGGATGTGGGAGTATAATTTATTTAATCTGGATATAAATTGCTATAGGTGTCTGATCTGCAGTCGATCACTTTAGCCCTTGGACTACACGATGTTGAAGAAGTGCCGTGGAAGACAGATAGCAGCTTCGAAGGTTGCAAAGGAGGGTGGATGCACGATGCCAAAGTCGTCGATCCTTACTCTTTGCCGAGCTCCGGGCTTTTCTCTCTCTCTCTCTCTCTCTCGATCTCTTCTCTCCTTGTTCGATCTTCTAGCTTGAAGTCTTTCGACTCTCGTTTCAAGTTTTTCGACCTTGTTCCCCATTGATAGGGGTCTCTATTTATAGAGTTTTGGTGACAGTGACCACTCAGTTGGTGTAAAAACCGAGGAGTGGACAGCACAGCACCCTTTTACACAAAGGTTAAAGTAACCAATGCCTGCGTATGGATGATCTTTTGAATGAGCGTATGACACGGGTCCAACTAAGGGGACACAACGCGTACTATTGCTACGAAGATCACGGCATAAAAGCCATGCAGGTAGGTACCCCTTGTGTAGAAGAGGTGGGCGTAAAAGCCAACGTCTGTCACCATGGCATAGAAGCCAAAATAGGCATAGCAGCCGAACAGGCATAGGAGCCGAAGGGGGCATGGAAGCCGAACAGGCCCAGGAGCCGAAGGGGGCATGGAAGCCGAACAGGCCCAGGAGCCGAATGGGGCATGGAACCCGAACAGGCCCAGGAGCCGAATGGGGCATGGAAGCCGAACAGGCCCAGGAGCCGAAGGGGGCATGGAAGCCGAACAGGCCCAGGAGCCGAATAGTCGTAGAGACTGAGAGAGCATTGGAAGCCGCATGAGCACTGATCCTGAATGGGCGTAGAAGCCACTGCGTACCGTGCCAAAGTGCTGATGTGGACGTCTTAGCCGGAATTACGGCTTTCGAAGATATAATCATATCTTCCACAGAGATTTGCCATCATCTTGTGCATTAAATGCGGAGACGTGTTTTGAAGGCCTGCAGCCCCTCTGTGCACCCGTCGCAGAGATGTGCCTTGAGGGAAACTGTCACCGCTCTATGCAATTAGACGTAGAGACGTGCCTTGAGCCCCGTACGAGGTACAGCTTTTGACGTGGCAGGCGGTTTGTCCACTGCGAAACGTAAAACAGCTCATGTCTGCCTGTGTAAAACAGGACCGCGTATTTCTTTATACGCAATAGAGCGGTTTATGCTGAGGGGACTTCAGTAAACGACGGTTTGGTAATCTTCCAACCAAATCCTCTGCATTAAATGCGAAGATCTGCCATCATACTGTGGGGCACGTCCCGAGGGGTCTGCCATCGTTTCCAGCCGTCGTCTGGGTAACCGTGCAGCACCTTTTGTCAGGAGTCAGAGGTCAGGTTCACTGCTTGACTAGACAGGTTCATCTCGGGGAAGACGAAGCGTTCCTCGTACGCTTTAATGCTGCTTTGAGAGCGGCTGAGTTTTACGCCATGGAGGCGATAAAGAACTCTATCTTACGCTGGAGCGGCCTGGACGTACTGCACTTACACGGACGGTCCTTTGGGCTTAACTTTCACGCTATACCCGGTGGAAAAGCTCTGTTGTACGCCCGGTGGCTTTGGAGGTCCCTACTTACGCTGCTCTGCATCAAGATGCTGCGTAGATCCTCTCAGCGTATTTTTCATGCTTCTACAAGACCCCCTTTAAAGCTTTTAAATTCCTCGGAATTTGAAATGCTTTGAATGAAGCGTGAATGGCCCCTCGTAACTCGAAACGTTTCTGAGTGGAGCGTTGAAACGGTCGCAGCTGACTTTATGGCAGATTTATTGGGGACCGCTGTGATCTCTTTTGCCTATAAAAAGGCTCGGGGGGTGAACCTGTACACTTCGGGTTTTTGGGATGCTCTGGGTCAAGAAGGAGTATCTTCTGAGTGAACTCTTTGCAATTGATCGCCTTGGGGATCGTCCTGATATGCGGAAAGTCGTGGAGCATGAAATCATCAGTCTGTAGCTTCTGGGCGTAAAAACACCATCGAGCGTGAAATCGTAGACTTGTGGTTCCTGTGCGTGAAGTCGTAGGTTTGTTGCCTCTCGAGCATAAAAGCTACCGAGCACAAAGGCATCCGGGCATAAAACCATAGACTTGTAGCTGTCGAACGTAAAGCCATAGATCTGTTGCTGTCGAGCGTAGAAAACTCCCTTGGCGTAGAACTGTTTGATTTGTAGCTCCCGAAAAAAAATTTCTTCGAGCATGAGGTCTTGCGGATCTGTTGCTTCTGAGCGTAAACTGAGCGCCACCGAGCGTGAGATCGTCGATTTGGTATCTGCTGAGCGTAAAAGTCGTAGGTTTGTGGCCTCTCGAGCATAAAAGCTACTGAGCACAAAGGCATCCGGGCGTAAAACCATAGACTTCTAGCTTGCGAGCATAAAATCGTAGATCCGTTGCTGTCGAGCGTAGAAAGCTCCTTTAGCGAAGGACCCGCTGAACCGTTTTGCACGAAAGAAACCTTTCATATTCGCTGACTGTCCGTCTTTCGAGGGTAGTGGGCTGACGTGGCATCCAATCATAACCAACTATTAATTTGCGAGATCCGGTTGGGGTCTCGAGGAGTCCGTCCGAGGATTCGAGGAGTCGTCCTGAACTCTATATATATCCCAAGCTTTTGGAGAGAGAAACTTTTCATCCGTCTTCTGCGAAAGAGAGTAAACGACTGCCCGAGTTCTCTTCTTCGTTCCTCCTCCGAGTACTTCGAGTTTTCAGGAATGGCGCCGAAGCAAACCTCCTCCGCTAAGGGAAAGGGCATAGGTTCTTCTTCTCCTGTCCCAGCGAGAGAGTCTCCGGTCAGGCAAGGCGAACTTCCTTCTGAGCGAAGTTTCCCGCCGACGAGTAGTGCACCTGGTGTGAGAGGTAGAGCCTTTTTGGGAAGATAAGAATGACGAAAAGAAATCCTTCACACACGTTGAACGTGACCGCGCTAGGTCGTCTTCTGTGCTGATAGCCTCTCTGAGGAAGATGATGCACGGAGACGTTTTCATCTTTTACGCCCACATTTCTAATGTGTCAGCGTAAAAACTCTATCATTTTCCGCAGTTCTGGGCGTGACAGCTCTGACTGCTGAAAACTTGGGGTATTCCATAAAATTTTAGTATTGCGCCAGGGTATTAAACCTTTGGCGTAACCACTAGAATTTTGGTAGTCCGGCGTAAAGCATGGAATGCATACTGCCTATTATGCCTTCGGATGAGACTTCCGGCGTAGAATGACCAAAATTTGTACAGTCTTTGCGTATAGCACAGACTGCTGTTTCTTTGGTCCGTATGTTCGTGCAGGATCTTTGTAATGACATATTTCCCTTGCACTTTTGCAGTTGACTTGGGTGAGTCTCCTCTGGCCGGGGTGATGGGTTCCGCTGCAGGGATGCTGCATTCGAACTACCTGGAGGATCTGTCCCATGTGACATTTTCCATCTCTGGACCCCAGTATCCTGAGGGAAGGGAGATCTTGATATCGGCTCAGGACGAGCGGGCACTGCTGAGTATGATCAACGGAGAGCCCCTGACACACCTAGACGGGGAGCGGTACATAAAGCCAGCTTTCCTCTTTGGGGACATGATTGACAAACGGTCCCAGACGAAGCCCAAGAGGGAACCCTGGGTTTTCCTTGCCGGGAACCTGGTCCTGTATCTGCCAACAATGCCGAGGGATTACCCTATCTCGGCTTTCTTTCATGAGACACATCCCAGGAGGATGTCGTGGACGTTGACTCCTGATCTTTACGGCAAGCCGGGGAAGATCTTTCATTTGAAAGGAGCTGACCAGGGGTCATTTGTCAGTCGCCCATCCGGCGCTGTGACTTTGTTCAGGGGGCTGCGCCCGGGTAGTGTCCCCAGTGAAGACAGCTCAGTGATCTAGCCAGCCCAATTGCCGACTTTTTGTAATGGCTTCATGGGACGAGGTGGGGTATATCCCAAGGAGAACCCTCGGTGTAATGGGTGGATTACCCCGACCAACTCCCGATGGACCTGCCTAGTAGACTGGGCCTTGAAGCGCTTCCGGAGCGAGCTGGAGGTCATCGGATTGTACGCCGCTGTGAGTGCGACGAGGGTTGGGTTGCCTCCGAACCCTAACATGTTCCTGGCACTGATGGAGCGATACATTTCGCTCACCGGGACTTTCGCCACTCCGCTGGGGGAGTTGGGATTGGCCCTGCATGAGATGGCAGTGATCTCGAGGCTGCCGATGGGGGATACCCCATACGAAGAGTACGTTCCCACCAATCGAGAGTTGGGGGAGTCGGACTCTCGGGTGGTGGAAGTATATCAGGAGCTGATGTGCCAATACTTCGCGTGTACCGCCTTTTACAACGAGCCTTCTGACTTGGCCCATACCACCAAGTGGATGTCCTATCTCTTCTTTCACCGGGCTAGGGCCGCCAAGTCGGAGAAAGTCCCAGGGGGGAAGAACGAACCCGTGAACTGTTTGAGCGTCCTCAGTGCCCGGGTTGTCGAGGATCTTATGGGAGACGCCAAGGCTCCGGATCAGATTCTCACCGAGGGGGTAGGAAAGTACCCCGAAGTCACTACGGCCTGTAGTTATTTGAGGTGCTGCCGTCGGCATTTGTCTAAGGAAGCCCAGCTGGCCGGTTTCCTCTCCATATGGCTGCGGCGAGTAGTAGTACCCGGCACCTCATCTGCGGACCGTATTCACCGGAACATCCTGTGGCCTGCGGTGCGTCTGGTGTTTGGGATAAGACTGAGCTTGCTCCCTGCCATGGTGTGCCACATTCAGGCTGGCCTGAGAGCTATGACAGATGGGTTGCTCGTCGATGAAGCTCGGCGCGAGAGTTTTTCCAGGGTGGAATTACCATACCTGTACTTGATGGGCTGGTTAATTCTTCATAATCCTCGGGTGATGTCTCCCGGCACCGGTAGCAGCTCTGGGGGTAGTTTCCTGCTGAACTATAAGGACTCTTCCTGGAATGTGAACACAGTTCTAGACTGTCGGTTGGTGCTGAACCTCTGCCACAGCTGGAAGCTCCTCTGTATTGTCCCCTCCGTACCTCACGATCAGTTGGGGAGATGGTTTGAGGATTCAGGGAGAGAGAAGACCGATCTTTCTTCGGAAGCCTTTAATTGGTTGGTCTGTATTAGACCTTCCCATCTGCTGTACCGGAGTGAAGATCACTGCTTCTTCGAGCCCTACTTGCCTAGTCGGTTTGCCAGGCAGTTTGGGTATGATCAGTTGCACGCGGGTAATGCCATTACCAGCTTCAGGTCCAGGGGCGGACTCATTGATGGAGCCAGAGGGTGACGATATTTTATCATGGGTTGCACGAGAGCAACCTTCATTGTGCCGGAGGTTACAACCTCCACGGAGCTGCGCATCCTTCATTCGTATGCCCAGTTTTATGTGGCGATGAACACCTTTCATCGCGATTTTGAACTGCGTGGAAGCTTCAGGGTGCCTTCTCCCAAGCCTGGGGGAAGAGTTGACGTCCCTTCGGTTTCTCCCGACGAGGGCGAGGAGTCTGGCACTCCGGATAAGCCACTGGTGTCGGTGCCGAGGTATGAAGTGCCTCTGGCTGCGGGGGCTTTGGTAGTCTCTTCTGGGAAGCGACGGGCTTCCGCTCCGAAGGAAGTTTCTCTTCGTAAGAGGAGGAAGGAGACGGTTGCTCGTTCTCTCCGCATTCTTGATGTTGAGACTCCCGGGAGTGAGCCTGTGTCTCCCCATATCAGGGATGATTCTTTGGCTGGAGGTTCCTCGCCTTTTAGAGAGGGACCTTCTACAGTTCCGGCTGGCGGGGCCGGGGAATCTTCGCTTGGGGCTGCTGCCATTGCCGCTGCTTCAGGTAGCAGGACGAGATTGCCTGCATGGCCGTGGCAGATGGGAGAATCTTTTCCAGGGCCAGCAGTGGGTGAAGCTCCCGTTGTATCAGCGAGCATGCCTAGCGAGGCTCCAGCTGACGAACCTCGACCGTATTTTGGTGGGGGCTTGTCCGAACTCTTGGCGATGTCGGTCGGCCCACCCCCTTCTCCGGGTATGACGGTCTGCATTGCAGACCTGGGGCGTGGTCTAGCTACCTCGGTCGCAGATGCGTCGTATATGCCGTTGGCTCCGGGTAAAATGTCGTCTTTACATCTTCCCTTTAGAAAGGTTATTACCATACTGGTACCAACTTTCTTGTCCTCTTTTCAGGGGGTGGCGTCCATGGGGAGTATAGCGTTGAAGCGCCTTCTGGCTCTGCTCCGGCTCTTGGTGATGATACGGAGGTGCCCGATTTCGAGGGGGAAATCCCTTCGGGGGCTAGCTCGCCCGGAGTAGCCTCGTCGTCTCAAGAGGAGGATGAACCTGCCATCGTGACCTCGCCTTTTGTGAGTATGCCGATGACTTCGGCCATTGTTGTCGCGCCTCATTCGGTTGCACCGCCTGTCGAGACGGCGGGTGCGGCCACTTCATCTGCAATCGTTCCGGGAGGGGGACTTGCTAGTATCACGACCACCCCTGGCATTCAGTTGAATCTAGTTGCTTTGACCGAGCAACATACCAGCCTCTTCTACACCGGTTTGAAGATGATGGTATCAATGGTGCTGGCGAAGAGCCTAGACTTCGAGCGCTTGAAGAAGACTTCCCAGTTCTCGATTGGGGTCGTCAGGGAGCTTGGCGATCCTGGGGTAGCAGACATCCTGGAGGCGGTGGTTAATGGTTTAGAGCAACCTATTAACGACTACCTGCAGCTGACTGGGGGCAGCCTTGACCCTGATGTCCAGACCAGATACGACGCTATGACTGCGCGGCTTGCTGCAAAGCTGGAAAGCCTAAACAACTCCATCACGACACACAAACTGGCGATGGACGAAAGGAAGGCTGTCGTGGAAGAGGCTCTCGCCGTTGAGACGAAGTGCCGATCCGAGCACGAAGGGAACGCAGCGAGGGCCCGCAAGTTGAGAGAAAAACTTGCTTTAGCAGATGAGTATGCTTCTCAGTCGCTAGCAGGTCTGAATGTAGCGACTGGTCGACTGAACGCAGCGCGACGGGATCTGGACCGTGCAGAGGCTGCTTGTGCGCGCTATCGTCGGGCAAGGGCTGATCTGACCCTTACGGACACTCCCGAGGCACGGCTGGAGCAGGCTCGCATCGATGCCTTGTTTCTCAGGAATGAGAGGATAGCTGCACTGGAGCGGCTGATTCGCAATCTGACTACTCCGCCATCATGATGTATCCCTCCTCCTTTTGTTTCCCCGGATGTAATTTTGCTCTCTTTTGGGAATAAAGCGGCTCTTTTCTGACTTTGTAGACCCATCATTTTGGAATGTAAATGACAGGTTTGGGTGAGAGTGATATCAGAGGTAGTATGGACATGATAAACTCTCGGTAACCTTAGCAGGACGTTTCTATTCATTGGTCATACGGACATGATAGAATGTGCTTTGGCTAAGGTTTGTAGGTAAGACACTATCAGAGGTAGTATGGACATGATAGGCTCTTGGTAAACTTCAGCAGGACATATCTATTCATTGGTCATACGGACATGATAGAATGTGCTTTGGCTAAGGTTTGTAGGTAAGACACTATCAGAGGTAGTATGGACATGATAGGCTCTTGGTAAACTTTAGCAGGACATATCTATTCATTGGTCATACGGACATGATAGAATGTGCTTTGGCTAAGGTTTGTAGGTAAGACACTATCAGAGGTAGTATGGACATGATAGAAGTGTGACTCGACTAGTTTTGTTTTGGAAGTAGTTTGGTCAGAATTGAGGCTTTCGCTATATTCCACCTGAGCAGAGGGGGTTTAAGCATAGTATCTTTTCAGGAATTTGCCGTTGATGGGAGCCATCAACAGGTCTCCATTAGGCTGGGCCAGCCTGTAGGCGCCGTTTGAGAACGTCGTTTCGATCACATAAGGGCCCTCCCATTTGGGCTGGAATTTGCCCTTACTTCTGTGAGTAAGAATCATCGGCCTTCTTACGGCTAAAACTAGCTCGCCGACTTTGAACACCCTTTCCTTTACTTTACGATCGAAAGCTCTGGAAATGCGTGCTTGGTAGAGCGCAATGCGCTGTTGAGCTTGGAGGCATTTCTCGTCTAATCCTTCTAGCTCTTGAAGCCTTAAGAGGTCATTCTTTTCCCGAGTCAGCTCATTAGCCACGGCTATCCTGAGTGACGGGATCTGGATCTCAATGGGAAGAACTGCTTCGCTCCCGTAGACCAGCGAGAATGGGGTACAACCTGTCGGCGTTCGTACTGTTGTGCGGTATGCCCAGAGGCATTCGCCCAGTTTCTCATTCCAATCTCTCTTGTTCGAGGAGACGAATTTTTTCAGGAGTTTGATAATGGTTTTATTGAAAGCTTCCGCCAAACCATTAGCAGCTGGATAGTACGCAGTAGAGGCGATATTGTGTATCCGATTTTTATCGCAAAACCGATGAAACGCTTGACTGATGAACTGAGGCCCATTGTCGTGGATTATCCTCCGGGGTATCCCGAAGCGATAAATGACGTGATGCTTGACGATGCTGATCACATTGGATGCCTTTACCTCAGTAAGAGGGATTGCCTCTGCCCATTTGGAGAAGTAATCCGTGATGGCCAGTATAAATTGGTGACCTCTAGAAGAAGACGGGTGAATAGGACCGATGACATCCATACCCCAAGCTTCGAAAGGCCAAGATGCGACCGTAGGATGTAGGTGTTCCGACGGTTGATGTATGAAGTCCGCATGGACCTGACAGGCTCTACAATGCCTCGTATACCGTATTGCATCTGAGATCATAGTGGGCCAATAATAGCCCATTCTCCTGATGCGATCTTGCAGCTTAGGACCGGGTTGATGCGCTCCGCATACGTCGTCATGAGCTTCACGGATAATCTGCTGTGCTTCGTCGTTAGAGAGACACCTCAATAGTAGTCCGTCGTAGGTCCGGCGATATAAGCACTGTGAAGATGCATCGAAGTAGAAGCGTAATGATCGTCTCTTGACGGATACTGCTTCCTTGGGGTCCTCCGGCAAGATTCTGTATGCTACGAAATCTATGAAGGGACTTTTCCAATCTCTCGTAGGAGGATCGGTGTTTACAGCGTAGCTGCGTTCTATGTGAGAGTTGTTCTTCACACAGAACAAATCTCTGTTAAGAAGGATTACCGAATTCTGCCTTCTTATGGGTGTAGCCAGATCTGCGGCTAGACTGGCTAGGGCATCAGCTCGCTGGTAGGAATCCTCGGCGGTCTAAGCAGACTGTGAGGGATGATGCTGATTGACGACCCCGGATCTATGTGGATCGATCGACCTCCATGGAACCGATGTACCCTGTGTAATAGAGGGGTCTATCATGTCTGTTATGTTTTAACAGCATGTCATCTTGAGTGAAAGTGATGTTCGGGACCACTTCCATTACCCTGTGGCATTGGGGACACGCCATCGGTACTTCGTCGGGGGACTTGAGCTGGGTCAAGTACGCCTCTGCCTGCACCAGTACTTCGCTCAAGGCTAGACGAGTGTCTTGGGAGAGCCTGAGTAGCTCGAAGATGGACAGCCTGGCTGGCGTATTAGCCAGTTGGGCCAGGATGTCGAAGTTGTACGGCTTTTCTAAACCTTTGTTAGGGATGTTTTTCACAGGTTTATCAAAGCGGACCTCTTTTTGCTTCCCCTTCTCTGCCGGAGTTGGTCTCGGAGGACCGGTCTCTGGTATGACGGGCTTGGGTCCCGGCGGCTTGGCAGCTGAAGTGTCTGCCGGTGTACCTTCCTGACTTGCTCCATAGTCATTAAGGTAAGCTCTCCCTGAGCGGGTAGCGGCTAATACTTCGTCTTCGTCTGATGGCGAAGAAGTCGCGACCATATGGCATGGTTTGCATTTGGAGCTCCTTCCAGACGCAGCTTTAGTAGCGTTAGTGCCCTCCTCGAGCTCTGACACCAAGTCTGGGTGAACCCACATGATCTCGCCCCGCCGAGTGGTTAGGGGTACCAGGTCATGATTTTGATCCCTAGCCGGAGGGAGATTGACGAGGTTCATCGTTGTCCGAGAGATAGGTGCAACACCGTTCGGGATCTCTTGGGGAGGCAGACTGCCAAACTGTAGGGAGATCATGTTGGCCGTGACCGTCTTTTCAGTGTTGTGTAGAGTGATGGCTTTAGCATCGATCAACCCCTGGATCTTCCTCTTCAGTACGTAACATGCCTTCGTCGGGTGGTGTACGTATCTGTGGAAGACGCAGTATTTGGGGTCGCTAGTACTGCCGACTTCTTGGGGTCGCCTCAGCTCTGGAAGGGTGATCTTGCCACTTTTGACGAGACATTCGAATATACTTGGGATATCGTCGTCGTCGAAAGAGTAGACCTCGACGGGCCTGGCAGTCCCGGGTTTCGTTTGTGCGATTGCCACAATCTTTGGCCTGGACGTGTTGATCGCCAGAGCTTCTTTCCCCTTGGGACCACGAGGGTGGTCGCTGCTAGGAGATGACCTCTTACCCCGGTCAGAGGCGGAGATCATGATGCCGTTGTCGCGCGCCTTGCGACTGTTGTCTTCGGCGGCAACGGCCGAGATGATGAACGAGGGCCAATCATGGAACTGATATGGCCCTGTGAACACCGAGACCACGGGGAGGAGGTTCTTCCTACAAATGTCTACCAATGCAGAGTCTGGAACTCCTGGGGGCATTTGTAAGGTGGCCTGTCAAAAACGTTCGATGAAGATGCGAACGTCCTCCTTTTCCTTCTGTTTGACTTCGATGAGAGAGGACATGGACATGTCCATTCCTCCTTCGTAGAATCGTGTGAAGAATAGAGCTCTGAAGTCCCCGAAGGAAGTAATGCAGTTGTCCGCCAGGCTACGGTACCACTGATAGGCTACTCCCGAGAGACAACCTTTGAACACCCGAGTGAGGAGGGCGTCATTCCCATGTAGCAACACCGTCATCATATTGAAATAGTTCATGTACTGACTCGGTGATGTTTTCCCCTCGAACAGAGCCATAGTCTGAGGTTTGTACTTCGGAGGAAAAGGGACTTCTTCCCAGATAGCTGGGTAAGGCTGGTTGATTCCCAGTTTCTTGAGCTGATCTTTATGCTTCAAAGCGTCGAACTGGGCTTTCAATTCCCGTACTGCCCGCATCAGATCTTCTGTCGGAAGCGGGCCCACAGAGTGGTTTGGAGTTGGTTGTATCGTGACTCCGACAGGAGGCAGTATATCCTGCGAGTGAGGAAGCGGAGGAACTGCTGACTCCTGATCTAGCGCAGGCTCTTGGCTCGGACTGGATGGTGGTAAGTCCACCCCCACTCGTATCTGAGTTGGCAGGGCCGATGCTTGAGCCATGGCAGTTGCGTGCTGAGTTAGCATCATCTGGTGCATGTTCTCCATCATGGATTGCATTTGTTTCAGAGATGTCTCCAGTGTGCCGATATGTTGCTCCGCGTTTTCTGACGGCGAAGCTTTCTCGCGTTCATCTTCAACGGCGTAAACTCCCATTTCCCTGGGCGTCATTGAAGGGTTAGTATAGGTCGCTGTAGAAGTCGACTCTACACTTTCTGCTTCTGATTCGGGGGCTTGGCGACCCCCAGCGTCGGAATCGGAAGAGAACGAAGCTGGTTGTCGCGACCTCGCGCGAGTGTTTTGGAACACCCCGGCTTCAGTATTGCTGAGGGGCTCATTGAACCTCATTTGGCTCGGAGGCCTGGAGGGATGACGTCTTGAGCTCGACCCCCTTCTGCGTTCGTGTGAAGCCATATTCACAGATGCATGTGTGGGTTCCTCTCCCTGGGAAGGCAGAGGGTAGCTCAACCGGTCGAACACCGATTGCCTTTCTTTAGAACAGCAGCAATTAATCACAACTTTATGACTATTACAACAGTGCTCGCTAGGAGGCGTAGTAGACATATTGGAGGGTCCCCTCTTTTTACGCTTCTGGATTAGATATTTGCGTAGGTCAGAGGTTGAGTATTCTGCCGCTTGCCTTCCTTTGCGGAGATCACAGCGCTTGTCTGGTCCATCAGACGTCGTCTTGCGCGTGGAGCGTGATCTGTACTTCCGTCTTGGCGTCGAGGCACCATCAGAAGTTTTGTCTGTACCGCGCATAGCGGGAGACTGATATCTACGCGCAGAGCGTGGTAGATATTCCTGGGTTAGCGCTGAGGCTTTGCCCGAAGTTTCGTCTGTGCCGCGCGTAGCGGGAGACTGGTTCCTACGCGTAAAGCGCAGTGAATACTTCTGGGTTAGCGCTGAGGCTTTGCCCGGAGCTTCGTCTGTACCGCGCGTAGCGGAAGACTGGTTCCTACGCGTAAAGCGCAGTGGATACTTCTGGGTTAGCGCTGAGGCCTTGCCCGAAGTTTCGTCTGTACCGCGCGTAGCGGGAGACTGGGTTTTATGTACGGTGCACGGAGGGAGCAATGCTACAACCTCGTTGGTCGGAGAGATCGGAGAGATCGGAGAGTCCACAGGAATAGTAGAGGATGTCTTGGGCATCCACACTTTGCGCAGTTTCTTGTTGTCTTGGACGGAGAGAGGGTGAGAGTTACCCCCGGCTCGAAGCATGTCTTCGTAGGCCGACTGGTCAAAATGGACGACCAGTGTCTTCTTCACGGTTCCTATAGATACCGCATCGTGTTGAGCAATTACTTCCTCGTCAGAAGAGAAAGACGTCCCCAGCAAAGTCGCCATCTTGTTTGTGGTATTAAACGAAAGAATGAAAGTGTATTTCAATGATGGGGCTTGTACGAAACCCGCGCCCTTTTGTTTACAAACAAACTTGTACAATGTAATCCTATACGAGGATGTGGGAGTACAATTTATTTAATCTGGGTATAAATTTTTATAGGTGTCTGATCTGCAGTCGATCACTTTAGCCCTTGGACTACACGATGTTGAAGAAGTGCCATGGAAGACAGATAGCAGCTTCGAAGGTTGCAAAGGAGGGTGGATGCACGATGCCAAAGTCGTCGATCCTTACTCTTTGCCGAGCTCCGGGCTCTTCTCTCTCTCTTTCTCTCTCTCGATCTCTTCTCTCCTTGTTCGATCTTCTAGCTTGAAGCTTTTCGACTCTCGTTTCAAGTTTTTCGACCTTGTTCCCCATTGATAGGGGTCTCTATTTATAGAGTTTTGGTGACAGTGACCACTCAGTTGGTGTAAAAACCGAGGAGTGGACAGCACAGCACCCTTTTAAACAAAGGTTAAAGTAACCAATGCCTGCGTATGGATAATCTTTTGAATGAGCGTATGACACGGGTCCAACTAAGGGGACACAACGCGTACTATTGCTACGAAGATCACGGCATAAAAGCCACGCAGGTAGGTACCCCTTGTGTAGAAGAGGTGGGCATAAAAGCCAACGTCTGTCACCATGGCATAGAAGCCAAAATAGGCATAGCAGCCGAACAGGCATAGGAGCCGAAGGGGGCATGGAAGCCGAACAGGCCCAGGAGCCGAAGGGGGCATGGAAGCCGAACAGGCCCAGGAGCCGAAGAGGGCATGGAAGCCGAACAGGCCCAGGAGCCGAATAGTCGTAGAGACTGAGAGAGCATTGGAAGCCGCGTGAGCACTGATCCTGAATGGGCCTAGAAGCCACTGCGTACCGTGCCAAAGTGCTGATGTGGACGTCTTAGCCGAAATTACGGCTTTCGAAGATATAATCAAATCTTCCACAGAGATTTGCCATCATCTTGTGCATTAAATGCGGAGACGTATTTTGAAGGCCTGCAGCCCCTCTGTGCACCCGTCGCAGAGATGTGCCTTGAGGGAAACTGTTACCGCTCTGTGCAATTAGACGTAGAGACGTGCCTCGAGCCCCGTACGAGGTGCAGCTTTTGACGTGGCAGGCGGTTTGTCCACTGCGGAACATAAAACAGCTCATGTCTGCCTGTGTAAAACAGGACCGCGTATTCCTTTATATGCAATAGAGCGGTTTATGCTGAGGGGACTTCAGTAAACGACGGTTCGGTGATCTTCCAACCAAATCCTCTGCATTAAATGCTAAGATCTGCCATCATACTGTGGGGCGCGTCCCGAGGGGTCTGCCATCGTTTCCAGCCGTTGTCTGGGTAACCGTGCAGCACCTTTTGTCAGGAGTCAGAGGTCAGGTTCACTGCTTGACTAGACAGGTTCATCTCGGGGAAGACGAAGCGTTCCTCGTACGCTTTAATGCTGCTTTGAGAGCGGCTGAGTTTTATGCCATGGAGGCGATAAAGAACTTTGTCTTACGCTGGAGCGGCCTGGACGTACTGCACTTACACGGACGGTCCTTTGGGCTTATCTTTCACGCTATACCCGGCGGAAAAGCTCTGTTGTACGCCCGGTGGCTTTGGAGGTCCCTACTTACGCTGCTCTGCATCAAGATGCTGCGTAGATCCTCTCAGCGTATTTTTCATGCTTCTACAACAGAGATGTTGAATTTTCTATAGACTTGATACCAGGAGCGGAGCCTATTTCGCAACATGTCTATAGAGTTAACAACAACGAATTGGTAGAGCTAAAGAAACAAGTTGAGGAGCTGCAAGACAAAGGTTTTATTAGATCCAGTTCATCGCCATGGGGAGCACGTGACCATGGACTTCATTTTGGGACTTCCTCATTCTCTAGGAGGAAAAGACGCAATTTGGGTCATCGTGGATAGGTTGACCAAATCAGCCCACTTCTTACCTTTTAAAGTGGGTACTTCGACGGAGAAGCTAGCAGAGATGTACGTACAGCAGATTGTCAGATTACATGGAGTTCCTGTGAGTATTATCTCAGATCGGGATAGTCGTTTAACTTCCCATTTCTGGAGGAGCCTGCAGTCTAGCTTGGGCACTCAGCTCAAGTTCAGTACCGCATATCACCCTCAGACAGACGGGCAGTCTGAAAGGACTATTCAGACCTTAGAAGATATGTTACGCACTTGTGTATTGGATCTCGGAGGTTCTTGGGAGGATCATCTACACTTGGTAGAGTTTGCTTACAACAACAGCTACCAGGCCAGCATTGAGATGTCACCATTCGAGGCTTTATATGGACGGAGGTGTCGCACACCTTTATCTTGGGATGATGTTGGAGAAAGAGCCTTGTTAGGACCAGAAATAATCGTGGATGCAGCAGAAAAGGTAAAGCTTATCAGAGACAGACTGCGAGTGGCGCAGGACAGACAGCGGCATTGGGCCGATAGCTACCGTAGACCCCTAGAGTTTCAGGTAATGTTTGATTGTTTTGTATGTTTGATTATTTTGTTTGTTTGATTGTTTTGTTTGTTTAGATTGCGTGTTAAGATCGTTGTTCTAGGTTGGCGATTTGGTGTTCTTACGGATTTCCCCGACACGAGGCACGATTCGATTCGGCGGAGGAGGAAAGCTTAGCCCACGATACATCGGTCCCTTCAGTATTCTTGCAAGGGTCGGTGCAGTGGCCTATAGACTAGACTTGCCGCCTGCTCTAGATGGAGTGCATAACGTGTTCCACGTGTCGCAGCTGAGACAGTACGTGGCAGATCCTAGTCACGTATTAGATCACTCGGAGATCGAAGTTGGACCGACACTCAGCTATCCTGAACAACTATGGAGATCTTGGATCGTAGAGAGAAGGTATTACGGAACCAGACTATTCCTTTGGTTCGTATCGCATGGAGAAATCACTCTCCAGGAGAATCAACTTGGGAGAGAGAGGACGAAATACGCGAGCGGTATCCATATCTCTTCGAGACTTGAGGTATAATTCATAAATTGATTGCTTGCTCTTATGCTAGTTATTTTAATTTCGGGGACAAAATTCTTTTAAGGAGGGTAGACTTCTCACCCCCACTTTTTGGATTAAGGGTATTTTAGTCTTTTCGTAATTAAGGAGTAAATGATTGCATGATAATTAATTTTATCTGATAATTATGATTTCTAACTGATTTTTGGAACACCCTTGCAATTATTTTGATTAATCAATAAATTCAATTTGTGCCTATTCCCTTTTTGTTGGACACTTTTTATGCAAGCGTATTAAGGTGACCATCCCTTTGAACGCGACATGCGAATAAATCCAATTTCCCTTCATGTATATCTTTCCTTAATTTTGGGGACTGTGACATTGCAACATTAATCCTCTCGAAACCATAGCCTCAAAAACCTTGGAACTAATGCATCGTAGCCTACCATTTTAATTCTATTAAATCTTGGCCCTTGAAATATCCCCATAAGAGGCAAATTCCAAGAGGATTGACCAGTCAACCCAAACCCTAGGTCAATCCTTACATAATACTATATATATAAACCTCTTTTTCTTTTCCTTCTTCAAACCACAGCCGAATTGCTACCATCCCATTGATCCGCCGGACCCTGCCCCGAGCGCCGGACGCCACCCCAAGCGCTGCGCCGCTGTCCCAAGCGCTGCGCGCTGCCCCGAGTGCTGGATCCCGCCCCGACCGAGCGCCTGGATCCTGCGCCGACCGACTGAATGACGCTGCCGCGCTGACCGAGAGTCGACGACGTACTGCTGACCGAGAGTCGACGATGCACTACTGACCGAGTTCGACGAAGCGCTGCTGACCGAGAGTCGACGATGCACTGCTGACCGGAGTTCGACGATGCGCTGATGACCGGAGTTTGACGACAGACCCGCACTCGACCAGCCTTCCCTGTTCGTGACCATCGCGCAGTAGTCATCGTCATCGTCTCGTGTCCGCACGCAGGTTCGACATAAGCCTATACTCGACTACTTAAACATCCGTAGATCATGAGTTAGTATGCGTAGGTACCAATACATGCACGTGTGTACATATATATATACGTAGAGGTATGTGGATATTATGCTCAACTTATATATATATTTACGTACTCAAACATATGTATTCTAGGTATCCCTAATATATACATGCTAGTATGTATACACATGGTATAAGCCTTACTAGTATATCTAAATGATGTATAAATTATATGGTAATGGTAACTAGTGAATACTTATGTATATACATACGAAACATATAATTCTCAATCATAATAATACTTCCCTGATAATATATGTGTGTGTATTGTATGAATTGAATAGTATAAACGTATGAATACCTATTAATGGTGTAACTAAGTAGTACTATGAGATACGTTAGCCGTAGTATGTGCTATGTAATATATGCACTAGATGTCTTGAATGTGACCACGGATACCCCGTAGATACATCTACCTGTGACCATGTAGCATGATAGTAGACTGCCATATGTACACTGACGTACTAGCAGGACCGTACCATTGACTGTCTGTACGCACAGCGACTACAGACGTAAACCCTAGTATAGTCCTTGATCATTGTGTTGATTGCGTATTAGTATAATGTCTGATACAGTATTGTGTTTATGCTATATCTATAGGACTGTTGGATCACTCAGACGGTAACCTGGAACCCGGATATTGGTATTGCCAGCTAAGGACCATAGGCGAGTACATTCTCTGACAGTTTCCATTATGTTGATTATCTCTATAATTCTTGTTATATAGCGTACATGACTCTGACACTGTTCTTTACACGAGTTGGCATCATTGAGACCTGTCACGAGGAGTCATGATTGGAATCCATCGTGCTAGCTGGGGAAAATGGGGAAATATTAGTAGTTATGTGATCATACCCTTACATGCAGCATTAGCTCACCTACATCTCATGTCGGTGCAGCCTTACCCTTACATGCCTCATCGCTGTTATATTCCAGTTAGCCTGACCTGTTGGGGATGATCGCTAATCCATGTAATGAGTCATATAACCCAAGCCGATCACATGATATACTGATGTTTCACACACGTAGTTAGATGATTCTTGACATGTATCTTGATAGATTGATCTTGTATTTCCACATGTTCTAGTTGTTGTTCTTACATACACTTACATACCAGTTCCTTGTACTTGCGTGCACTTGTAGTTCTATTCCTTGTCAGATGCTATTGATGATGATGTTTCAGTACTTTATTTCAGCATCTTATTCCAGTATTTTTTATTGCCAGTTATTTCATATCTGTCTTGTATTTCTTTACACTGTATTATAGATTTTGTCAATATATGTGGAACTGCTGTTAGAAGTGTATTTTCGTTCAATCCTGACTGGTTATTTTTTCCAGAGAACCTTGAGGACTTCTGTACTACACACTACGGACCAGGTATAGAAGCAGACTATGTTCCAGAGATCCTAGAGGAGACTATGTTTCTAGATGAGACTTTGCTTACAGCTATTTAGATAGTGTTTATTTATGCTTGAGACTTATGGAGGTTATTTCAGTTTATGTTTAGTCTTATGTTTAATTGGAGACTTGTGTTGGACGGTTAGACTGTGAGTATCTTTTGTTGAGACATGGTGTTTAACTATGTCATTTTCTTTTATCTTTTATCGTGCCTTATAGTCATTGTGATTGAGTTATATTGAGAGATTATGGAGATATATATCATTGACAGGTGTTTAGTTAGTAGTGTTATTGAGACCAGACAGCGTTCTACCGCCGATGCTGCGGCGTAGGCTAGACGTACCTACGCTCTCGTGCCCCTACACTGGGTGCGGGTCGTGACAAGCCAACCCATCCCAAGTCCAACCAAGTGATTGTTATGTATATTTAAACTGTGCAGACTAACTATGTCTTCGTGGCAGGGAAGGTCATGGTAAGTTTTGTACAGGTGGCTCAGACGGTACAGGTAAAGTCACCGAGCGGTGGCACATTTGGTTATGTTATTTTACTCTATCTTATTCGAAGAATTGAACTAAGACAAGATAGATAGATCACATGATAATAAATGTTGCATGCTCATATGAACTTGTTGTAGATTTTGGTTAAGTTGGGTTAGCTCGCCCTTACCGGTACTTTTCGAAGTACTGACCCTCGTTGCAGCAGGTTCCCCGAGCCAAGGCGACGCGGCGAGGAGCTGAAGTTTTCTCCAACCTCTTCCTGAATCAAGACGCATTCGTGTCATGACTTTTGGTAGCTCCAGTACATAAGAAGCAAGGAGCTCGTTCTTACTTTTGGAAGCCACAAGACGATGGTGCTGACTCGTGTAGCGCCCCACTCCGCGTCGGCGCTACGTACAAGTGATATCGCCTTGCTTGCTCGAACGGAAGTCTTCTCGGAGAGTTCCCGACCAATTAATCAATGTGAGTGGGCAGAACTACATTCTCTGATTCTTGCACAACTTAATAATGAATCTGAGTTTTTGAATGTTTGTTACTTAAGAAGATTGTTTCATAAGAAGAAAGATAGAACTGACTCAGCATTCTAATAAGAGAACTAACATAGCTTTTCATTGAATAAATCTGTTTGCTTGCTTAATTAGAGAACTGGGAATGCTTGCCTGAAATGAGATATGAGAGTTATTGCATGCTTTGTCACACGGACACCGCTATTGAACGAACTCTGCCATGCTAATAACAAGAGTAAAAGGATTGCTTGCACTTATTCTTGATATCGTATGCTAGACTGGAATACTTGAATGCTTGTCAAAAGAGATAGAATTGCATGCTAGAGTTATAAGAATTGTTCTTGCTTGTTATTTGTTTAAGAGTTAGCTTGCTTGAATATGTTTCATTGTTGGCTTGTGAAGAGATAAACTTGGTAAAAGTAGCAAGATCACTAGTAATGCAATGTTTTGCCACATGATTACTTAGTGTGGGTTTCAGGGGGTGTAGCTTCTGTTCAGTTGCTTTATCTCACCAGTACTTGTATAAAGTGCTGACCCACCAACAGTTTGCTTGTTCTCAGGTGCCTGTTCGTGCGAGGAAGCGATAGTCGTGCCTCATCCCAATGAGCCGGAAATCTGGAGTCGATGCCTTGAGCCGCATCGAGTTGTGCCTACTTTGAGTTGCTTTTGTATAGAGGGACATAATGTATGGAATGGTGTTATTGTAATTGAGAGAAAGAGTGCTTGAGCGAATTGTAACCTCGGCCATGTGCCGCTTGTAACAATTTTGATTATCAATAAAAAGAGCTTGTTTTTCATGTCTTTATGTTCTTCACTTTTCTGCAATATTATGTGCCGCTGCTTCAGATATTGAATAGCTTACTTGCCCTTGTTCAAAGCTTTGGCCTTGTGCAAGCGCACTTTAGGCTTGCACGGCATCACGCCCGTGCGAGGACGATTGGTTCCGTAGGAACCTAAGCGAGTACGAACGGCCCTGCGGGACCGGGGCGTGACATAATGGTATCAGAGCGACTCGATTCCTTGCCCATTCCGTTGCCTCCGACTCTGAGTTGTGATTGTGTTACAATGAACGTTCCATACAATAAGTCCATAGATATTCTCAAAGATGCACACAAAAAGTTTTCTGGATTTGTTTTCATTGCTTGAGATGTGATTTGTGATTTCTGGATTGCTGAGTTTTGATTAAGGAAGGTGAGGGATAAGGACTATCGCTGCTCTGTGTTTTCGTGAGTTTCTCCTTGAGTTTCGAGGATGAAACTCTTTATTGGTGGGTAAGTATGTAGCGCCCCGCTCCGCGTTAGCGCTATGTACAAGTGATATCGCCTTGCTTACTCGAACGGAAGTCTTCTCGGAGAGTTCCCGACCGATTAATCAATGTGAGTGGGCAGAACTACAATCCCTGATTCTTGCACGACTTAATAATGAATCTGAGTTTTTGAATGCTTGTTGCTTAAGAAGATTGTTTCATAAGAATAAAGATAGAACTGACTCAGCATGCTAATAAGAGAACTAACATAGCTTATCATTGAATAACTGCTTGCTTGCTTAACTAGAGAACTGGGAATGCTTGCCTGAAATGAGATATGAGAGTTATTGCATGCTTAGTTACACGGATACCGCTATTGAACGAACTCTGCCATGCTAATAACAAGAGTAAAAGGATTGCTTGCACTTATTCTTGATATCGTATGCTAGACTGGAATACTTGAATGCTTGTCAAAAGAGATAGAATTGCATGCTAGAGTTATAAGAACTGTTCTTGCTTGTTACTTGTTTAAGAGTTAGCTTGCTTGAATATGTTTCATTGTTGGCTTATGAAGAGATAAACTTGGTGAATGGCGTGAGCTTGTGAATCAAGACTAATAGTCCACCCTGAGGCTTAAAAACCTTACTTACGGGGGGGTGTAGCTATTAGGCAATGTGTATTGAGAGAGTAAGCTTCGGCTATCTGGACTTGATAGATGTGTTTGCTTGCTTGTTCTGGATCATGTGCATCGTTTGGTGATTATTTGGTTGAGCTTGAATTCATGCATTTGGTCAGGACAACTTGTGCATAAGGTCATCTCTCGGGCGTTTCTGGGGCACTGGGATCGTCCGGCCTAGAAGAGATCTAGATCTAGATACCTGAGGCTTGAACATCCTTTTGGTAGACCCGTCTATTAGTGAGATGGGCTTGTACGTCCCAACTGCTAATCCTGTTGAGGGGACCATCATGTAGTTAGGGCGCATGCTAGGCTAGCCTTCTTACATACCTAACTGTTTGATGCAGGGACGAACAGGAAAACTAGAGAACCTTGTACATGTATGTTATGCAATTGTTGCTAACTTGTGTGTCTGCTGCAGGGATAGCCACTCGGCTGTGGGTAAGAAATGAAATGAGTTTATGTATAGCCTGCTTATTCATTTAGTCTGCATCGTTGAGTTCTGATAGTGCTTTATTGCATCTGCATCGGTTGGACAATGGCTATTAGTGCAGAGCTGAACCTTGGTCACAGCTGCTAATAGTACCAGTATGTGAGTCATTGGATTAGCTGGATTATCGCTGCCAATCCTGAGTTTCTCGGGGACCGAAATCATATAGATGTGTTGCCTTAAATTCATGATTGAATGATAGTCCACTTGATATGTTTGCCTTGATACGATATGATCAGTCTGCTAGATAACTTTGCCCCAAAGAGTTAGATTCATTGCACAATACATGTGCACTGCATGATGAGAACACTGTCCCTTATAGTTGCTTGAATACTTGAGTATCGAATATGCAAAACTGGTTTCTAACTTGTGCTTTCAAAAAGATGTAATCTGACTATAGTTCTGAGCTGCATGAAATAAACTTAGGTAAAAGTAGCAAGATCACTAGTAATGCAATGTTTTGCCACATGATTACTTAGTATGGGTTTCAGGGGGTGTAGCTTCTGTTTAGTTGCTTTATCTCACCAGTACTTGTATAAAGTGCTGACCCACAAACAGTTTGCTTGTTCTCAGGTGCCTGTTCGTGCGAGGAAGCGATAGCCGTGCCTCATCCCAAGGAGCCAAAAATTTAGAGTCGATGCCTTGAGCCGCATTGAGTTGTGCCTGCTTTGAGTTGCTTTTGTATAGAGGGACATAATGTATGGAACGGTGTTATTGTAATCGAGAGAAAGAGTGCTTGAGCGAATTATAACCTCGGCCATGCGCCGCTTGTAACAATTTCGATTATCAATAAAAAGAGCTTATTTTTCATATGTCTTTGTGTTCTTCACTTTTCTGCAATGTTATGTGCCGTTGCTTCAGATATTGAATAGCTTACTTGCCCTTGTTCAAAGCTTTGGCCTTGTGCAAGCGCACTTTAGGCTTGCACGGCATCACGCCCGTGCAAGGACGATCGGTTCCGTAGGGACCTAAGCGAGGACGAACGGCCCTGCGGGACCGGGGCGTGACAACTCGAACCCAAGGTGTTTTGGTATTTTGAATTTAAGTAAGGGATGTAATATATGGATCCGCTATCTCATTTTGTGTCCAAGTTGTAAGCCCTTGCGGCATCTTTACTATTCTGGGTCAAGAGTCTGTAAACAGATGTTCATTATCAATAAAAGAAAACTTTTCTATGCATCAACTGATGTGTTATCTTATTTGCGTACTCTGTTGCATATGCTCTAAAGATTATCTTTATGCCTAGGCCTTGTGCACGCGCGCCCTATGCGTGCACGGCATCACGCCCGGGGGACGATTATCGATTGGGCAAAAATTAGGGCGTGACAATTGGGGAGGAGCAGTTAAATCGTGGATCTGTTATGCCAAAGCAGCCATCCTCTCATTCCTGGAGTTCAAAATGTTAGCACGAGCCCATTCTAGCCTTGCTTCATCATTGTTCAAGAAAGATAATTCGGACAGAGAATTTATAAAACTCTCGTGGATGACACCCGTATGTGCCAAGTTCTGCTGAGCTGTCTTCACTTGGCCCTCAAATACATCACGAACTACCGACGTCTTGAGAAGCCTCTCCCTTGCCTGAGCGAGTTCAGCTTCCAATTTTTGAACTCTCGCTTCATTTCCCTCACATTTGGCCTGGCACTTAGCTAGCTGAGGAATAACCTCCACCAAGACAGCTTGCTCTTTATCCATCTTGCTGCTGTCCCTAGATGGATTTGTTTAGCGATTCTATCTGCTGAGCAAGTTCCGCAGTTTGGGAGTCATACTCAGCTTGAACCAGATAGTCGATGCTACCTCATGATAGTTGCAAATATTCGTTAAT
This sequence comes from Iris macrosiphon, assembly GCA_036927795.1. NCBI lineage: Eukaryota > Viridiplantae > Streptophyta > Magnoliopsida > Asparagales > Iridaceae > Iris > Iris macrosiphon. The sequence goes on from JAYESA010000004.1 coordinate 232,324,189, forward strand.
GGGATGTTCTTAACCATTAACTATTTGCTCTAGCGCATCAGCTCTTTCAGCGTCATTAAAATTTCTAATCGACGCTATAGTAAGCTGGGAGGACGTCTTCAGAGCATCGAAGCCTAGGTTCTTCTCCAGCACCATGGATATCAGTTCTTTCAAAGTGTTGTAGAATATGCTAGTGTATTGTTTAACTAGCATAGCAAAGATCGGATGTACGCTGGGAGTGGCTGCAATACCGGTAAATCTCCCTTCAGGAATGACTGCAGAGGATGTTGCCACAGTCGTTGCTTCAACGGATGGCGCGATAAAAGAAGGGACACCAGCAACGGTTGAAGTTGATGGCATACTCAACAAAGGAGGTACAGTCGAGATAATGGGATCATCCTCCTCTGATGTTATTTGAACTGCTATTGGCGGGATGACACTCGAGAATGTTGCGGATGAAAGATCGACAGCTTCAAAGCATGCTTCTTTGACGTCTGGCACCGCCGTTTCATTAGCTGGATCCGCAACAAAGTCAGAAGTTGTATCAACTCTGCCCTTCCCAGAGATGTCTTCGCCTGAAAAGAAGACAAGAGAAAGTTAATATCAATTTGATATTAATTTTCCTGAAAGAAGAATAAAGACAACATTTACCCATGGCCGATGGTATGTATGTTGCGTCTGCAGCCTGTACAGCTAAATTATTTCTTAATGATGCTAAACAAGCTGTCATACCTGGAGAAGAGGGTGTACCAACTGACGTTTGAGGGTAGTCATCCCTGTCGTCACCCAGATCCACTCGAGGTTCATCGGGTGGAATCTCGCTGGAAATACTTACAGACAAAGGAGGGGTTATTCCCATTATTTGTCTGGATAAAGGTATATTGATTCTTAATATGCTCGATATCGAAGGCGATCTCGAAGCACTACCAGTAACGATGGTAGCGACAGTAACCACGAGCAAAGAATCTCCAGCACTGTCAGCCGGAACTGTGGAGGTTCCCTCTCTAAAAGGCGAAGGACCTCTGATCAAAGAATCATCCCCAACAGGGGAAACAACAGGCTCACTCCTAGGAGCCCCCTTGGTGGAAGTCCTTTTAGGACCCCCGACAGTCTTATTCTTCTTGCGGGGGGAAGGCTCTTTCAGAGTGGAAGCCTTTCGCTTATTGGAGATAACGAGAGGTTCTGCTGGCGGAGCTATTATGCCTCTCGGTATTATCAACAACAAATTATCTGCAACGGTAGTGTCTTCATCTTCATTAGAGGAGACAGATGGGATCTCCTCTCTTCCAGTGGACTTATGGGAGGGCATCCTGAAACTTCCATACACATCAAAATCATGATGGAAGGTATTAATGGACGCATAAAACTGCGCGTACGAGTGAAGAATGCGTAACTCCATGGAGAGAGAAGTCACGGGCACAGCAAAGAGTGCTCCGGTACAACCCATGATAAAGTACCGCCATCCTCTGGCTCCATCGATAAGTCTACCTTTGAACTTGAAGCTGGTGATGGGATTCCCCACGTGCAACTGGTCGTACCCAAATTGTCTGGCGAACCGGCTAGGCAGATAAGGCTCCAAGCAGTGGTCCTCACTTCTGTACAGCAGGTGGGAAGGTCTAATGCAGACCAACCAGTAAAAGGCTTCAGGAGAAAGAATAGTCTTCCCATGGCCCGCATCCTGAAGTTTAGTCCCCTGTTGATTGATATGTACGGAAGGGACGGTACAGAAGAGCTTCCAACCATGGGCAAAATTTAATGCTCACCGACAATATATTACATTAGTCACATTCCAAAGGAAATTCTTGTAATTCAACAAGAAGTTATTTCCCGAACCGCTGGTAGATCCGGAAGACATCACTCTGGTATTGTGAAGGATTAACCATCCCATCAGATATAGGAATGGTAATTCAACTCGGGGATATCCTTCACGCTGTGTATTATCTGCAAGCAGTCCATCAGTAATGGCCCTCAGGCCAGCTTGTATTCTGCATACCATGGCAGGAAGCAGGTCCAATCTTGCTCCAAACACAAAACGCACTGTGGGCCATATGGTGTTGCGATGAATACGATCCGCAGACGCGATACCAGGCACTACCCATCGGCGTAGCCAGACAGAGAGAAAGCCAGCCAGTTGAGCTTCCCTTGACAGAGGCTTGCGACAATGCCTCATATAACTGAAGGCTTTAGTGCCTGCAGGATAACCCCTATCTCCTCATCGAGAACATAATCTGAAGCCCCTGCGTCTTCAATGAGATCATCGACCGTATTGGCACTGAGCATGCTCAGGAGGTTCCAAGGCTTATCTCTGCTATCTACAAACTTGTCCGGCTTAGCATTTCTGGCCTGATGGAAGAAGAGGTAGGATACCCATTTGTTGATATGGGCCAAATCAGAGGGCTCTTTGTAGAAGGTGGTACAGGCAAGATAGTGACTCATCAGCTTCTGGTACACTGCCATTGCCCGAGGGTTTGTATCCCTCAGCTCCCTGTTTGTGGGAACGTACTCTTCATAACGAGTCTCTTCCATTGGCAGCATTAAAATCTCTGCCATCTCATGAAGGGATAAGCCCAACTCCCCTAGCGGAGTGGTAAAAGTCCCAGTGAGCGAGTTATACCGCTCCATCAAAGCTAAGAACAAGTTGGGGTTGAGAGGTAGTCCAACATTAGTGGCACTCACAGCCGCAAATAAGCCAATAATTTCCAGCTCCGTCTGGTGCGAGGGTTAACCTTAGGGTATACTCCTCCCTGCCCCATAAAGTTATTGCAGAAAGTCGTTATTTGAATCAGCTGGATCAGTGAAGTGTCTTCACTCGGGACGCTGCCCGGCAGTAATCCTCTGAAAGGCATAACAGGGCCTGAAGGACTGCTCACAAAGACTCCTCGGTTCAATCATTTCTTGTATGAGATCTTCCCTGGCCGCCCATGAAGATCTGGAGTCAGAGTCCATACCATCTTCCTGGGATGAGTGGCATGGAAGAATGCCGAGATAGGGTAATCTCTGGGCATCCTTGGCAGATACATAACCGTGCCCTCAGCAAAAAACACCCAATTTTCCTTCTTGGCCTTCGTCTGGGATTGCTTATCAATCATATCCTCGAATAAGAAAGCTGGTTTCTTATATTTAGTGTCATCTATGTATGCCAGGGGCTTCCCACTGATCATACTCAGCAGCATTCTTTCTCCTTGGGACGAGATCAGAGTTCCCCTTTCTTGAGGATACTCGATTCCAGAAATAGGGAATGTAACATGGGACAAGTCCTCCAGATAGATAGAATTCAGCATCCCGGCAGCAGAGCCCATCAATTCAGCCAAAGGAGGGATCTGTAGGTCCACTGCAAAAAGCAAGAAAATAAGTCAATTTTACGCTAGACGCTACACTCTTGCAGTATACGCCAAAGAATAACAGTCTGAGCTTTTACGCCAGATTGCAAAAACTTGAGTCTTACGCTGGAATCTATTTCCGGTGCGTAAAACTCAAGGTTGGCAGTATATGCCAAAAATCTAACAGTCTGAGTCTTTAAGCCAGACTGCCAAAATTTGAGTTTTTTACGCTAAAATTTATATCCAGCGCGTAAAACTCAAAGTTTGTAGTATACGCCAAATTTTGACAGTTTGAGATTTTACTCCAAACTGCAAAAATATGGAGTTTTTATGCTGATAAATTAGGAATGTGGGCGTAATGATAAAATATCTCTGTGCATCATCTTCCTCGAGAGGCTCTTAGCACAGAAGATGACCTTGCACGTACACGTACAACGTGTGCGAAGGGTTTTATTCCTCTCGAAGTCTTTACCTGTGATGCCCGATGCACAGCTCGATGGTGGAGCACTTCGTTCAGATTAAGGCTCGCTCAGCCTAATGGGGGTTGCTCGTGCTTGAGCAGAGGAGCGAGAAAAAGAGGTGACTTTCTTTTCCTTAGCAGTGGAAGCCTGTTTTGGTGCCATGGCGAAACTCAAAGTTCTCAGAAAAGAGACGAAGACGAAGAGTTCTCAAAGAGAAAGGGTTTTGCAAAGACAGATGAAGGATTTTTCTCTCTCGAGACCTTGGACTATTTATAGAGTTCAGATGACTCTTCGAATTCGTAACTAAATCTAATTTTTAATAGTTGGTTACGATTTAGGACCACGTCAGCCTATCATTTGAAAAAGAAGGCGGACAGTCATACTGCGTAACAGATCCATGTTTTTATGCTCAGAAGCTACAGATCTACGATCTTACGCCCAGGAGCTTTTACGCTCAGAAGCTACAAATCTACGATCTTACGTCCAGGAGCTTTTACGCTCAGAAGCTACAGACCTATGATTTTACACTCGAGAGATTTTACGCTCAGAAGCTATAGATCTACGATTTTACGCTCAGAAGCTTTTTACGCTCAGAAGCTACAGATCTACGATTTTACGCTCAGAAGCTTTTTACGCTCAGAAGCTATACAAATCTACGGCTTTGCGCACAGAAGCTACAGATCTATGATTTTACGCTCAGAAGCTAACAGATGCTACGGATCTATGACTCTTCGCATATCTTAAAGTCATGCAGGACAGAGTACGCGTATATCTTGACAATTTGGGTCTTATACTCGAGAAGGTCAATTACAAGGGTTTACGCAGAAAATACTCTTTTTTGGCTACAAAATATTCCAAGTGTCTGAAACACACAGATGTCAGCATTTGAAGATGACTCTTCTTCTTGGGCCATTGAAAGTTCAGTCGAAGTCTAGCCAGAATCCTTTACATCTAAGTTCAAGTATGGCCTGTTCAGCGGACATTTCTTGCCCTGTTCCAAGGAATTTTCGGGAAGCCATTCTTGAAGATGATGTTCTGAACAAAAATTCTTTGTATCAAAGAAGTGACAGTTCAGAATTCTATGCGACTCCTCGTCCAAAAATAGCATGACAGTTGGATCTTCAAGACAACTTAATGCTAAAGAACTTTTTTTACGCATCTTCAATTTCGCGTAAAAGTTGGGACGTGACCGGATAAGCGTTTATCAGAGTCAGCGTAAGATTTCTCAGATGTGTCGAAGCTGCACATTATCAGCCTTCCTCAAAGCAAATATGGCAAATCAGCAATGCGTAAAAGAAGACAAGTCTATTAATCATGATTAGATATGATGGAAATCCAGTTTACAAAGGATTTTTTATTATCATGATTACATATGATGGAAATCCTTTTTTTACAAAGGATTCTTCATTAATATTCAAGATCACGCAGGGAATCTATTATGCTAGGTTCTCATTTGATGGAGATCTTTTTCTTCTTCTACGGTACTTCATCGGCTTCTGCGATCGATGAACAAGAAAATGATTAATGGCGGGAGGATACAAAACTGGGTTTGTGTAAATTATTCAAGCCCACCCTTCATACACCATGGCGGGCACGCCCTAGAATTGTGTTAGGGATTCAGACCCAACACAATACTTAAAGACAGGGCCAAACTGCCTACCTACGTCCAGCTTCATAATAAGAGAAAATACAGCTAGCAAGCTGTGTGGTCTAATGAGACCCTTCCTCTCTCCTGGATGAATCGTCATATAAAATTGCTGATTATCCCGAGCAAAGGAAGCTACGATATCCTTCCATGATCCATTGTTGCAGAGGACATTCGCTCGAAGATGCCTCCCTTTACGGCTCCTTACATGCTAGAAGAGCATAATCTTCTTCTTCCTTAGGTCAGCCCGATGAATCTCGGCAACCATCTTTTTGGTGAAGAAAGTGTGGAAAAACAGGTTCACTCGTTTGCCTTTATATAGGCAGAAGAGAACATACCCAATCCCAATAACTTCCTAAATATCTCCGAAAAATCAGCCTCGCAAAACGAGTCAAATTTGACCGTTTCATGCTTCATTCAAAGTATTTCAAATTACGAGGAATTTGAAAACTTTGAAGGGGGTCTTGTAGAAGCATAAAAATACGCTGGGGAATTATACGCGTAAAACCCCCAACATGCATGAAGCCTGCATAAAATAGAGCTTCAGCGTTATGTGGCATAAAAATATGACTTCAGAGCTATACGCGTAAAATAGAGCTTCAGCGCTATGTGGCATAAAATATGGCTTCAGAACAGTCTGCGTAAAGCAGCACTCAAAGGCCGTTTTGGCGTAAAAAGGTTGCTACACCTCCCTCCGGCATAAAATACGTTTGCTTTTAATACAGCGTGAAGTTGTACGAGCAACTCTTCGTATTCCTCGAATGAACCTGTCAGACAAAACAGTGAACCTGACTCCTGACAAAGAGTACTGAACGACGATCAAGAGGACGGCTGTAAAGATGATTCTGCACAGAGGCCCAAACTGTCATTTAGTGACATATCCTTGATACAAGTCATTTTTTTACGAATTCAAGGAATACGCTGCCTATTCTACACAGGTAGGGATGAGTTTTTACGCTTAAGATGAGACGAAATCAGACGCCACGTCAAAAGCTGTCTCTCGTACAGAACTCGAGGCATATCTCTGCAGTTAATGCGTAAGATGGGGGCAGATCTCTGCATTTAATGCACGAGATTTTGTTCTATTTTTAATGACTAGGAGAGCTAAAACTAGGGCTAATACGCTCACATCACCATCCTAGCATTTTACGCCAACCAGGTTATTTTCAACTATAGGAGTATGTCTTATGATATCTCCTCGAAATACGCCAACCAGGCTATTTTCAGCTATAGGAGTACGCCGTATGCTATCTCCTCGAAATACGCCAACTCAGACTATATTTGCAAAGGTATGTGATAAGGCTATTTGGCCCAGAATACGCTCAAGACCTAAGTCGGGAAGGATAATCGACTAGTTTTATGCTGGTTATCTATTATTCATACAGCATCGAGTTTTACGCAGAATTTGGCTTTTACGCCAACAAGACAGCAATTTGGCTTTTACGCCAACAAGACAGCTATTTGGCTTTTACGCCAACAAGACAGTTATTTGGCTTTTATGCCAACCATCTTTACGCGAGGGGCTACGTGGCTTGCATGCCATGATCTTCGATGAGCAGCTATACGCGTTACATCATAATGGGACACGCGTCACACGCAGATTCAGGAGATCATTCCTACATGGGTAGCAGTTATTATAACCGTCACATAAAGAGTGCAACTCTCTCCACGGTTTGGCTTCTATGTCGACTGGACAGTTACTGTGACTGAGCTCTATAAATAGAGACTTCCAGTCACAGAAGATAAAGGGGCAAGGTCGAAAAAGAAAAAAGGAAGAGCAAAGAGCACAGACAGAGAGCTTCGATTGACAATTCGGCAACGAGAATTCAATCCCTCTTGCAACCTTTGAAGCTTCTTCTTCTACAGCACTTCTTCGTCATCGTGTGGTCCAAGGGACAAAGTGATCGACCGCAGATCAGACTCCTATAGTAATTTTTCCCCATAATTATTTTTTATTGTACTTAACATCCTCGTATAGGATTAATTGTACTCTTTTTTGCTTGTTTGTAAACAAAGAAAGGGTTTCGTATAAACCCAGTTTTCATTCTTTTATTTATCATCAAACAATGGCATAAAGAAAGAAGTGGCACTCTTTGTGTCTTAATGCATAACCTGTCAGAGGATGAAAGCAGAACATCAGAGGCTGGGCAGAGAAATGCAGAATCTTGCTATCCCGGAATGGAAGTGGGAGCACATAAGCATGGACTTCATTGTTGGCCTGCCAAGGACGCAACGGGGGGAGCGACGTAATCTAGGTCATCGTCGATCGGTTAACCAAGTCTGCACACTTTATTGCCATAAAAAGTACTTGGAGCACCGATCGCCTCGCCCAGACCTACCTTGATGAGATAGTCCGTCTGCACGGAGTGCCAGTTTCCATAGTATCAGATCGGGATGGACGGTTCGTCTCTCATTTCTGGGAAAGCCTTCAGTCACCTATGGGGACCAAGTTGATATTCAACTCAGCCTACCATCCTCAAACAAACGGTGAAACAAAACGGATGAATCAGGTACTAGAAGACATGATGCGCCTCTGTATAATCGATTCGAAGTCAAGTTGGGACGTCTATCTGCCGCTGGCCGAATTTGTATACAACAACATTTATCAGTCTAGCATCAAAATGGCTCCGTATGAGGCTCTGTATGGGCGAAAGTGTAGGTCACCAATCTGCGGGGATAAAGTTGGAGAGAGGAAAATCCTTAGGCCAAAACTGATTGAACAAACAGTCCAAAAGGTTCGGTTGATCCGAGAGCGGTTAAAGATAGCACAAAGTCGACAAAAGAGCTATACCGATGTTCGTCGTCGCCCCCTTGAGTTCCAGGAGGGTGACCACGTATTCTTAAAAGTCTCGCCCATGCGAGGAGTGACAAGATTCGGGGTAAAGTAGAAGTTAAGCCCAAGATTTGTTGGCCCGTTCAAAATTCTGAGTCGAGTCAATTCAGTTGCCTATCAAATTGCATTGCAGCCAGCCCTATCAGAAGTGCACGATATTTTTCATGTGTCTCAGCTTAGAAAGTATGTGCATGACCTGAACCATATGGTAGACTTGGGTCAGTTAGATCTGCAAGCGGACTTATCGTACGTAGAAGAGCCCGTTCAGATCTTGGAGCATAAGGAAAAGCAGTTACGGAATCGGGCAGTATCGCTAGTGCGCGTCCTTTGGCGGAACCACTCGATTGAAGAATCGACATGGGAACTCGAATCTGATATGAGGGAAAAGTTTCCCTCATTATTCCTTAGGGGTAGGTTCTATTCCTAAGTTTCGAGGATGAAACTTTCTTTTAGATGGTTATGATGTAATGCCCTGTTCCCCCTATTCGGGGAGTGCGGCCAAGAAATACTTAATATCGTTCGATCAGGACAGATTGAATCAAGATACTTTCCTCGTTATGGATTGATTTCTTCATAATCAGGTCCCATATTCAACAGATTGTGCCTCATGGAAGGACTATGCGGTAGAGTCGAGAGGGGCCCTTCCATTGCGCTGGTTTCCTTGCCCATTTTTTATGCCGCTTGGTTGCTTTCTTGTTGATTTTATGACCTATATTTTCTTGAACGGTTTTGATGGATTTCATTGCCTTCGTTCTTAGGATTTTGTATTTCGTATCGAACCTCGGAGACCAAAGCAGGAGATATTGATCATATGTTGGTGTGTGCAGGTGATCGGATAGACGACGCGCGAGTGGAGTCTTGAAGTTCTCACTTTTCTCTCCTATTTTACCAACTTGTGAGTGGCTTTACTTCTATTAGCACCCTTCTTTCAAGTCTTTACTCTAAATAAATTGGCTCATTGTGCATTCCGCTCCAACGATATCATAATAAGAATAAAACTGAGTCAAATGAAAAGAAGAGTTAGACTTGAAACACTTATAATGCTTGTCACCTAGAATTCTTAAATGATCACATTGATGCGTGCTTGTCCACTATGCATTTATATATATTCATGTTTCAGTTATAGCTAGAACTTATTCTATATAATTGTGCGGATATATTGTGCAAACTAAAATGAAATACAATTACTTGGACAGGTAGACTATGCCGAATGCACTGTGCTAAAGTAGATATGTACATTCCTTTGGTTTAAAAGCTTTATCTATTAACTTAGTGTCGATGCATGTTCGGTCGGACAACTTATGCACAAGGTTTAGTTCCAGCGAACGGTGCCCGAGGCACTTGGGCTGATTCGTTCTAGGCGGAACTCGGATAGCTATGCTATATCATTAATAAACATATGATTATCTAATGCAACCATTTACCTTCAGTTCGACTATAAAAACTCAAATAGAAACTCACAATAAGAATTTACAATCACATTATAATACGTACATAAAAAAAATTTGTTTAGGCCCTTGACTTTTTTTATTTAGATCTTGTAAAAATATTAAAGGATGAGATGTATGCAATCCAACGATTGTTAATGCCCGAGTTTAAAAATTAAGAACTCATGAGTTCCTCTAGGATTTTTTTATTTTCCTTCCCCTTTGCCCTTTTTCTGATTCTTGGCTTGGAGGTGCTGCATTTGCCTCTTCTCTTTTCTTTCTATCCTCTTCTTTGCTTGTAGCAGCCAATTCTCTCTTCTTCTTTGTTAGTTCCGAGGATTGATCAAAATATGGATGAACGAGACCAGAAACAAAGGTTCACGTAAACCTTTCGATATACCATCTGTTGGATTCTGAAGTTGTAGTCGAGATCAGAGGTTCACACAAAAGTTTTATCTTTGATATCCTCAATTCCAACGAAGAACTACTATATATAAAAATATCTGATTACAACTTCTGTGGATTACAAAAAATAAAGTAACAAACTCTCGTTCTTCCTTGCAAACGCAGTTGCAAAAGGACAGAACAAATTACAACTTTGCAGAAGAGAAAAAGAAGAGAAAAATGAACAATTTTTTGCTGGGGTGGTGAGAATCACTGTTGCTCAAAGCAAGATTCATCCCACACGATCTGCTCCTAGGAACTAACAAGTTCTAAGAAAAACTACTGAAACACTCGTCGTCACCTCTGTCACGAACTCGCACGAACTCCTGGACTCCAATGGTGGCCGCATGACGATACTCTCTTCGTCTCTCAATTTTTGAAGTAAGTTCTCAAAAGGGCACGAAGAGAATATTTATAGAGTAGGGTGAAAATCCTAACCCTAATCTTGGCCGCCAACCAATTACGGAAAGATAGGAACGAATTAAATTCAAATCCCCAAAAAATTGAATCTGATTAAGTAACTCAATCTTACCATAATCGTTCAAATCCCGCAATCAGCGTGATTATGCGCCATCCACGCTCTCTGCGCATATGCGCACAAAAACATAACCGTAGCTGCTCTTACGCACATAAGCCAGCATCGCGGCAGCTCATGTGTGCATGCTCGCAGCAGTACAGCGGTGCATGCGCGCATACGCGCATAACTGCACATAGCCGTACACATTCGCGCATAGTCCGTTCAGCGCCCGCGCATGCACCCGCGAATGCAACTCGCACATGAAACGAATGCACGAGCGCCATGCGACGATACTAAGTGTGATATCAAAGCTCCACTTTGCGCCCTTGAGTTCGAGTCGTTTGGGACTTAGCTGCTAAGAAAAATTTTCTACGAGAGTGACAAAAAGCATAAATGATTTCTTTGAGTAGTTTAGCCTTCATCCTGCTAAAAAAATATCCCACATGACACCCACCCTTGGACTACCATTCCATGGACATCTCTCAGCACCCTCATGGTATTATATTAAGATATCCACTTGGAGTATATTCCATTAAAGTTTATCTTACAACTGTTTGATTGGTTGAAGCAACTCTTTGAGAAACTAGAGCCATAGCCTGAGCCTGAGCCTGAGCCAGGAGCCAGAGCCTGAGCCTGAGCAATAAGTTATCGGCATGCTTATATGATTATAAACCTTTGTAGTCATGGCATCAGTAGTCTATTGACGGAGGAATAAATTTTAGTCATTTCTCCATCTTCCCAGTTGAAGTGGATTACTTCAAGAGTACGCTACTAAATGAAGTTCATGCAAATAAACTACTATTAGACAAGCAATCCAAACATCGGAGGTTTTAGTAAGGGATATACGGAAATAGTGATTCAAGTTAGTAAGGGAGATACGAAAATAGTATTTCAAGATCCAATACGTGTTTATGGGTTTTTTTTTTTTTTTTTGCATCCATATTTGTTACAAATTTTTTTTGTTCTATGTAGCGCGGTGGAGAGGACATAGCATATCATGGTATGCAAAATCCCAAGAGGCCGCAGCTCGGCCCCTCAGGACCAGTTAGCTACACCTCTCTTCATTAGTGGAAATGGGTGAATATTGTGCAATTAATGGCCCCACGGGCGGAGCCACACTGAGCGTGCACTGGGCTGTAGCCCAGTGCAAAAAAACTAAAGTCATACACAGAATAGTCTCTCTTATTTATAGAGGGAGTAAAGGTGGCAGAATGATAGGGTGCAGTTGAATGGACATTCTGGACTCTCTTTTACGTAGTGGAAACGTGTGTACGTAGTAGGCCCATGTGAATGAAAGATTTCTGTGTATGACTTTAGTTTATTGGCACCAAAGTATACAAATAGTAGAGGACTCTATCAGGGGCGGAGCCAGAATTGCTTGGTTGTTCAAATAAGCTGCTCAGTTGTCACCTGAAAATGTAAATTTTCATACCTTACTTGGTACCTAACAACTTGGAGTGCAAGAGTACTTTTTCCTCAAGGTTTTGGCTTTTATTTTCTGATTCTTGCTTCCTAGTATTCTTTTTTGAAATACAGAGTATATCTTTGAAATAGATGGAAGCAATTATATTTGGTGGAAAATTATCAATTAGTAAACATTACCAAAATTTAGGCATAAATTTACAAAAAAAAATTCTGTCGAATCATCGAATTTACAAAGAAAGTCTGTCGATTTTTTGGCATAAATTTTTAGAACCTTATAGTAACTACTAGCTAGCCCACCCCACTTCAAAATCCTGGCTCCGTTCCTGAATGGCCCTGCTTTGCATGCTGAGAGCACATCATTCAAGCAGCTTCATTTACCTATGAAGCTTGTGGAGAGCAATCTAAAAGGTCCTGCAGAAGCATTGCTTTAGAGTTCAGTGACTTCTTTTTTATACACAATTTTTTTTGTACTGACATAAGGAACTTGAATCATGGATGAGTAGACAGATTTGGAAATATAGCATGTATAAATCTATAGGGATCACGTAGCATTCAGAGTACTTTGTATCCTTGAAGGATACAAAAAAATATTATATCATGTTTAATACAGTATATCTGTGTTGTTAGCTCGTATTCGACGTTCTGAATGTCCGAGTCAAATTCGGATGCCATCGACCGTTAGTGTCGATCGGAACTCGATATTAATCTAGATAGTACTTGAGCTTGATAACCAGAGGCGGACCCACATTCAGTATTATATGCTCTGTGGCGGAACTCGAAAATATATGGAAGCAATTATAGATGGAAGCAATTATATTTGGAATAGATGGAAGCAATTATAGATGGAAGCAATTATATTTTCATTTTTTTATTATCATAAAGTATTACAAATGATGTTGTTGTTAAACGCTTTCAAATAATGTTGTGATCAATTTTTAAATGATTGTCTTATATGCTTGATAGAAAAAAAAATTTCTTACTAGTATTACAAATGATGTTGCAATTAAATATTTTCAAAGTGTGAAAACTCTATTGGAAATCGGACACGCTCTGCAAATGTTCCGACACCGTGTCTGAGAGTGTCCGCAGCGAAAATTTTAGGCCAACCTACCTGAGATAATAATTAACCTCTGTCTAACGAACACAAAGCACAAATAAAGACAAGTATATGGCAATGACTATGTCGCCTGGACAAATTTTAACCTTTATAACTCAGGTGAAATTACAAGATTGACAAAATTAATGTTGAACCCTTAGCCCTAACAGATTCAACCCCCTTACGACACTCAAGAAGAAAAGAAAGAGATTACAATTGAAATCAATCACAAACCCATAGCAATCTCCCTGAGCGAAGGTGACGACTCCTCGATCAGATCTCTTTCTTCATTCTTTCTTGGATGGCGAAGTCATAAGAGTAAAGCACGAACTTTCTCTTTCTCTTAGATTTTCTGTGAACGAGCACCCCGAATCTCCAATTTGTGCTATGCTTTGTGCCTCCACCCTCCTCCTATATTTATAGGATGAAATATCATATTTTAGGTCATAATAGAATTTTCTAAATAGAAAACCATAAATTAAGAATCATATTCCACCTAAAATAGTCCAACACCAATTATGGACGTCCAAATATGATCAAATTAAATATTTGATACAAATTTAAAATCTAATCAAATCTTATATTTAATATAGATTTTTAACTTATATCAAATCAAATCTTTGACCATATTTGGGCTCCAAAATTCACAAAATCCAGACTGGACCTCAACAATCTCCCCATCCAGTCAGATGAGAGGGTGTTGACCCCATGTCTTCTCAACTGGACTCCATGTCTGTCGTCCCGCGACAGAGTTCCTGATCCCCCATGCCACCGATCTCCGATCCCCCTAGTTGATTTGTATCTTCCTTCGTCTTCAGCTCCTCGACCGTTACGTCGACGCTAGTTACCATGTGTAGCACCTTTTATACCACTGAAATCATGCCGACATCAATGACACGACTGAGACCAAAGTCTCTGACTATCAGCCTCACCGTGAGTCTTGGTTGTCTGTCCCCGACTTTCATCTTCTACCGAAATGTGTTAAAGTTTCGACGAGCTTCTTCACCCTTGGCTGCCCCAACCAAGCGGACGGTACGATTCTCTCAAAATTCAAACTCCTTAATCTACCCAAATTCGTGTCTGAACTTGAAGCTCCCCCATACACATGCTTCTTCGAGCAAAATATCACACACTGTGCATGTTATCGATGACCCACAGTGTCACGACCCGCACCCGGATATTCGGGCACGAGTGCGTGGGTACGTCCAGCCTACGCCGCAGTGTCGGCGGTAGTACGCTGTCTAGGGCATGACCACAAGTAATAAATCTAGCTCATTCACAATAATTAAATAGGCAAGGAAAAAATAGCAGGAAAAGAATGCTAAGATTTATAACCAGAGTATGATAATCAGATCCATAGTTTATTACAGAACCAAAGATTATATCGGGGACAAACCCGATTACTAAGATGAAAGGAAAACAAATAACTAATGCTAACTACTCTGCAGGAGTAGTCTCCTGGGCGGGAACCGGCTCTGCAACTGTATCACCTGCTGGCTCATAGGGTCCATAAAAGGTAGGGGCAAGGTTCTCATCATCGCCTAAACAACGTATCCAGTCAGGAAAGGAGCAAAGTACACAATGCACAACAAGATTAAACTTAAATATTTATGACAATTAAACTGAGTATCATATTGAGAAAATTGCATAAAGGGAACATCAATATTTCAGAGTTTAATGCTATAAACAGGAATATGAGAAAAGCAGGAAATAAATGAGACAGGAGTGAAACTACAACAATCAACAAGAAATATAACAAGACTAGAAACTATATGTATGAAACTTGTGTTTGTTTTAGAATACATAGTCGGCATGTAGGGGCTTATAAGGCTAATCTGGCCGTCCTAGACGGCTATTAAATAATACAATCGAGATCTGGCTGATGGACAGTCGTGTGCCAACAGCTATTAGACAATCCTTAGGGAAAGGGTAAACTACATGCCTCCTAGTATTCTCCCACCCGACACGAAAACAAGATATGCACTCCAATATTCAAGACATGAAATGCAGTATTCTAACACTACGTGTAACATCCAAGGGTACTAGTGAAGCAAGAAATTAATTATCACAATATAAAGATTAAACTTGAAATGCAGGTACTTGCCTGTTGTTTGGATCTGTTTAATTTGGTTCTTGGGAGAAATTTCCACAGATGAGTCCAAAATCTGAAATAGACATTACCATCATGCTCAGAAGATGTCAAATAGCTAGAAATGCCTGTCCTTGGGTCCAATTTGGAGACAAGGGCAAAAATGATAATTTTGGGTCAAAACGGGGTCCGCCGGTGGGCCCGCTTTGCACCAAAAAACGTGTCCAGGTCAACGATCTCCAAATTCACCAAACTTAGTGTCAACAGGTCAGGAACGCTGATACGAACCCAACGGAACTTCCAGATTTGGATTCCGTCGAGCGGGGCCTGTGGGGCCCACGACACGCGATTTCGTCAACGTTCTCAGAATCGAACCAAACTTGACCCACAGGACCAGCATATCACTACGAGTCCGATGGCGCAAGTTTCGTCTCGATCCGACGTGTGTGCACGAAGTTAGGGTGAATTGCAGAAAAGGCGGATACGGGACGATGTTCGCGGATACGCGTTGATTCCGGTGTGCACGCACACCCGAATCAGCTTCCGCGAGATCTCACATGTCCGTATCGACGCTGCGCACGTATCTGTGAAGACCGCGCGCGACCAAGTCGTCCCGTTTGGCGGGACGTACTCAGTTCCGGGGTGAAACAGGGTCTGGCTTTTCCTGTTTTTGGATCGCGGTGTGCGATCGCCACAGGCCGCGATGCCCCGAACAGTTTGTCCGGACACCGAGAGGGTCATACAGGCTACGCGTAGGAATTTACAGAATCGAAAACGGAGATCAGGGTTGCAAGTTACGAATACCTGAAGGGGACCGAGAAACCAGGGTTTTTCGAGTCCGACACGCGGTTCTGTGTCCTGGACGTGTCCACGTGTCCAGCGGCGTGTCCGGGTGTCCTCGGCTGTGTCCGGTGCTCTGGGGGGCTGGCCGTCGGTCGGCGAGGCCCTGGGTGGTCCGGCGGGGTCGTCGACAGCGGCTAGGGCGGCGCCGAGGGGTCGGCCGGCGGCTTGAGCAGTCGTCGAGCGGCGTCGAGCGGCTGAGGGAGGTGTCTGGAGGTCGGGGAGGAGAGAGGAGCAGGGTGGAGGGGCTCTGGACGGCGGCGCTGCGCTGGGCAGCGCAGGGAGGTGGACGGCGGTCGGGGTCGCCGGAGCTAGGTGGTTAGGGTTAGGGCTTCGGGTGTGAGGGCGGAGGTGAATGAGAGGGGGTTCTTATAGGAGGCTCGGGCGGGGAAGGCCGGGGCGACGTGGCGGGTGATCCGGAGGGGGAGGCGCGGTCGTGGCGGAGGGCGTGGCCGTGGCGCGCGCATTTTCCGGCGCCGGCGGCGGAATCGCCTGGTCGTGGGAGAGCGGGTTGGGGGGGGTGACAGCAGACGGGTCGGGTCGGGCGCGGATCCGGGTGAGCGGACCCGCCCGACCCGCTAAGCACGGGGCTGGGCCGGGTCAGCAGCTAACGGGCTCGGCCCACTGGGCCGGGCCGGGCCCAAGGCTAAAAATAAAATAAAATAAATAATATAAATAATAATAATAATAATAATAATAATAATAAATAATTAAATAAATAAATAAATAAATAAATAAATAAATAGTTTTTAGGTAATTAAAAATAGGTCCGGGGTCCAATAAATTCCAGAAAAATTGCCCTAAGTCCAGTTTTCTATTTTACACCCAAAAATATTATTTCCATAATATTTTAATATTATTTATTATCAATTAAAAATCATTTAATAAATAAAAACCTTGAATTTAATTACAGAAAATTCCTAGAAAATTCCAGAAAATTGTGAAAAATCCCAATTTAAAATTTTTGAAAAAAACAGGGGCTTACAATCTACCCAACTTATAAAATTTCGTCCTCGAAATTTAAATTATGGCAGGGTTCTCTCTGTCCAAACTCACTTGATTACAGTCTAACGGGTTTCTCTCAGGTGAACATTGCGGTCGCTACCCAACTTATAATTTTACCCATATATCCCCTAAGGCTGTACAACTAGTAAAGCTAGGTCCCAACTTAATAAATCATGGTATTGAATCTTTAAGTCTGCAACACAAAACACATCACCTATGGTATTGCCTTAGCCATAAAGGGTTATCATCAATTCGACCGGTCTGAGGGGTACATCTAGTACTACAAATCAACACAGGATTTTGTCTTTCCGAAGTAAGGGAAGACGAGGATCAATAATAAGAGTTTAAGGGCGAGGTGGTAGAACAGAGGTATAGGGATCAAGGCGTTTTAAAGAATTCTAATGGGGATTGTCAGGCGGTTATGGATTGAGATTCTATTCTGGTAATCATTTATCAGTATAATTATGTAACTGATGCGATATGCTCGGACACATTTTAGGGGTAAGTATACTAGTCACTATATCTCTCAATCCACGTAAAGTAGTCGTGCGAAGTGCGAATCAAAATGCACTAAGGTTGATCAGACCGTAGTACACTGATTCTGAGTAGACACTGGTATTAGTGGGGTTGATCAGGCCTCAGTAATACATGTGTCCTGAACAAGCCCGATAAAGGTAAGCTTGCAAAACTAAGCTATAAAATAGCAGCATATGTCAAGTTCAGCAAAATTTAAGTGCGCTAGATAATGATGAAAGGAGGTACAAATTTGAAGTTCACAAAATAACACAAAATAAGCACAATAGCAAAAAGTCCCTAAAACAGTTATCAAATTTTAAAAGCATACCAGGTTATTTAGCAAGTTTAAAATTTACTAGGTTGGGGCTGAGGTCACGAACCAATAGGCGTGAGCTAAACAATACTAGGAAAGGTATCTACGAATCACTTACGCGCATTAGCTGCTTCCAGAGTTTGCGCGTTCTCCACGGTCATCACGTAAGCTTGTCCGCGTCTTGGAGTAGCGGGACAGTCCCTCACTTGATGTTCTGTTGATCCACAATATAGGCAGGCACCCAGTCTCTTCCTACACACTTGCCAGGTGTGGCCCGATCTTCGGCAAAAGTTACAAGTAGCAGCTTGTTGGTTCTGTCCTTGAGCCTGGTGTTGGGGTGCTGGAGCTCGAGGGAGAGGACGCTGAGTTTGCTGCGGGGACCTCTATTGTTGTTGTTGTTGAAATGGGCGTTTGTTGGGTCCCGCATTTCCGGTATCTCTTTCTCGCTTTAGCTTATGCCCCATGTCTCTCTCAACGCCTTGTGCCACGTTCAAAATTTCCTCATAGGTGCGAGCTCGGCTGGTGGTGACAGCAAGACGAATATCCGGAGACAGCCCCTTCTTGAATCTACGGGCTCTGTCCTCTGGGGTACGAACTATGTACTCCGCAAAGTGGCTTAACCTGCTAAATTCAGCAGTATACTCATCAACAGATAGGTTACCTTGTTCCAGTCTCTCGAATTGGCTTTCGAGAGTTTCCCGAGCCACTTCGGGGTAGAATTTCTCCTTGAATAGTCTCTTGAAGTCATCCCATGTGAGGTCAGGAGCAGATAGTTGGGGTTCATCTCTGAACCAGGTTCGAGCAATGTCGAACAGTTGCAGGCTTGCGGACTCCACTTTGAGATCATCGGGAACCCGAGCAGTCTTCAGGAGTCTCTCGACATTCTCTATCCACTCATCAGCGTAGAGAATGCCCTCAGTTCCGTAGAATTCCAGAGGCCTAAGGTTCTTGAAGTCTTTAGCACTTCCTGGCCTCTTGAGTGGCGACTCCTGGGACTTAATAGCTTCCGAGAGGCTGGTCCGCAGAAGTGCAGTCTGTTCCTTCTGAGATTCCACTAGTCCCTGGAACACTCCGAGTAGCTGCGTCCCATCTAGAGTAACTGCTGGAACAGATGGAGGCGGCGGGAGTGCAAGAGTCTCGGGCACATTCTGCTCAGCTGGTTCTGATGTGCCTCCTACTGTGTTTCTCGTCTGAACCATTCTGAAAGATGAAGGGATAGGGAGATTTAGGATAGATTACTTTGAAATCAAGGGCGATAGGAAAAATTAATCAGGAATGATTATCAAGAATTGAAATGAAGATCCTATTCTGTGAATGAGCTTTTTCCTAAAATTCTCAATCTTGTTGCAGGCCTGTTCGGTTCCTAGGTTGAAACCGAACAATTTAGTCGTTGACCTGCATGGGCCACCACTAAAACGTGTCGCGACCCGCACCCGGATATTCGGGCACGAGTGCGTGGGTACGTCCAGCCTACGCCGCAGTGTCGGCGGTAGTACGCTGTCTAGGGCATGACCACAAGTAATAAATCTAGCTCATTCACAATAATTAAATAGGCAAGGAAAAAATAGCAGGAAAAGAATGCTAAGATTTATAACCAGAGTATGATAATCAGATCCATAGTTTATTACAGAACCAAAGATTATATCGGGGACAAACCCGATTACTAAGATGAAAGGAAAACAAATAACTAATGCTAACTACTCTGCAGGAGTAGTCTCCTGGGCGGGAACCGGCTCTGCAACTGTATCACCTGCTGGCTCATAGGGTCCATAAAAGGTAGGGGCAAGGTTCTCATCATCGCCTAAACAACGTATCCAGTCAGGAAAGGAGCAAAGTACACAATGCACAACAAGATTAAACTTAAATATTTATGACAATTAAACTGAGTATCATATTGAGAAAATTGCATAAAGGGAACATCAATATTTCAGAGTTTAATGCTATAAACAGGAATATGAGAAAAGCAGGAAATAAATGAGACAGGAGTGAAACTACAACAATCAACAAGAAATATAACAAGACTAGAAACTATATGTATGAAACTTGTGTTTGTTTTAGAATACATAGTCGGCATGTAGGGGCTTATAAGGCTAATCTGGCCGTCCTAGACGGCTATTAAACAATACAATCGAGATCTGGCTGATGGACAGTCGTGTGCCAACAGCTATTAGACAATCCTTAGGGAAAGGGTAAACTACATGCCTCCTAGTATTCTCCCACCCGACACGAAAATAAGACATGCACTCCAATATTCAAGACATGAAATTCAGTATTCTAACACTACGTGTAACATCCAAGGGTACTAGTGAAGCAAGAAATTAATTATCACAATATAAAGATTAAACTTGAAATGCAGGTACTTGCCTGTTGTTTGGATCTGTTTAATTTGGTTCTTGGGAGAAATTTCCACAGATGAGTCCAAAAGCTGAAATAGACATTACCATCATGCTCAGAAGATGTCAAATAGCTAGAAACGCCTGTCCTTGGGTCCAATTTGGAGACAAGGGCAAAAACGGTAATTTCGGGTCAAAACGGGGTCCGCCGGTAGGCCCGCTTTGCACCGAAAAATGTGTCCTGGTCAACGGTCTCCAAATTCACCAAACTTAGTGTCAACAGGTCAGGAACGCTGATACGAACCCAACGGAACTTCCAGATTTGGATTCCGATGAGCCGAACACAAAATCGCCCGTCGAGCGGGGCCTGTGGGGCCCACGACACGCGATTTCGTCAACGTTCTCAGAATCGAACCAAACTTGACCCACAGGACCAGCGTATCGCTACGAGTCCGATGGCGCAAGTTTTGTCTCGATCCGACGTGTGTGCACGAAGTTAGGGTGAATTACAGAAAAGGCGAATATGGGGCGATGTCCGCGGATACGCGTTGATTCCGGTGTGCACGCACACCCGAATCAGCTTCCGCGAGATCTCACACGTCCGTATCGACGCTGCGCACGTATCTGTGAAGACCGCGCGCGACCAAGTCGTCCCGTTTGGCGGGACGTACTCAGTTCCGGGGTGAAACAGGGTCTGGCTTTTCCTGTTTTTGGATCGCGGTGTGCGATCGCCACAGGCCGCGATGCCCCGAACAGTTTGTCCGGACACCGAGAGGGTCATACAGGCTACGCGTAGGAATTTACAGAATCGAAAACGGAGATCAGGGTTGCAAGTTACGAATACCTGAAGGGGACCGAGAAACCAGGGTTTTTCGAGTCCGACACGCGGTTCTGTGTCCTGGACGTGTCCACGTGTCCAGCGGCGTGTCCGGGTGTCCTCGGCTGTGTCCGGTGCTCTGGGGGGCTGGCCGTCGGTCGGCGAGGCCCTGGGTGGTCCGGCGGGGTCGTCGACAGCGGCTAGGGCGGCGCCGAGGGGTCGGCCGGCGGCTCGAGCAGTCGTCGAGCGGCGTCGAGCGGCTGAGGGAGGTGTCTGGAGGTCGGGGAGGAGAGAGGAGCAGGGTGGAGGGGCTCTGGACGGCGGCGCTGCGCTGGGCGGCGCAGGGAGGTGGACGGCGGTCGGGGTCGCCGGAGCTAGGTGGTTAGGGTTAGGGCTTCGGGTGTGAGGGCGGAGGTGAATGAGAGGGGGTTCTTATAGGAGGCTCGGGGCGGGGAAGGCCGGGGCGACGTGGCGGGTGATCCGGAGGGGGAGGCGCGGTCGTGGCGGAGGGCGTGGCCGTGGCGCGCGCGTTTTCCGGCGCCGGCGGCGGAATCGCCCGGTCGTGGGAGAGCGGGTTGGGGGGGGTGACAGCAGACGGGTCGGGTCGGGCGCGGATCCGGGTGAGCGGACCCGCCCGACCCGCTAAGCACGGGGCTGGGCCGGGTCAGCAGCTAACGGGCTCGGCCCACTGGGCCGGGCCGGGCCCAAGGCTAAAAATAAAATAAAATAAATAATATAAATAATAATAATAATAATAATAATAATAATAATAATAATAATAAATAAATAAATAAATAAATAGTTTTTAGGTAATTAAAAATAGGTCCGGGGTCCAATAAATTCCAGAAAAATTGCCCTAAGTCCAGTTTTCCATTTTACACCCAAAAATATTATTTCCATAATATTTTAATATTATTTATTATCAATTAAAAATCATTTAATAAATAAAAACCCTGAATTTAATTACAGAAAATTTCTAGAAAATTCCAGAAAATTGTGAAAAATCCCAATTTAAAATTTTTGAAAAAAACAGGGGCTTACACACAGCTTCCCTGGAACTGTGTGAATTGTGACGCTCCCACCTCAGATTGAGTTTGCTGTAAATATTGATCTCCTTCCTGGCCTCGAACTGCTGAAACCAATGTCACTCTGTGAAGCTTTGGCAAACCATCCGTCGCCAAAATTGGATCCGTGAAGTAACCCCCACCTGGAGACTGACCAGCTGTCATGAGACCGGCATACTGACCATCAATCTTTGGCTCATCACTTTGTCTCGATGAATCGAATCCTCCGTAATCCTCAAAGTATCTCGAAGCCCCTCCTCAGCAAGTTTTCGACGATCCAACTCCTGTCGAATATCCCTCAAGCCTCCATCCGATGTTTGTGGCCTTCCTGTACAACTCAGCGGCTTGAGCCTATACATGCCACAACATAAATTTTCTTGATCCAGATGTTGGAAACCCTTCGTAAGCATCCAATCTTTGTCCCCAAATAAACTGCGACAACCATCATTCGTCAGTCTCCCTACCGAAACCAAGTTATAGCACAAACTCGGTACATATCGCACATCCTTAAGAACGAGTTTCTCACCAAGCTTCATTGTCAAGTGCACATCACCGATGCCTACAACTGTAGCCGTTCCCTTGTTACCCATCTTCATACGTCCAAACCTGCCGTCGTGGTATGACGTGAAGATCCTTCTATATGGAGTGGCATTTTACGATGCCCCCGTATCCATGACCCAATCGCCATCATGACACATGCCACAAGGTTCCTCTGCGTCGATTGTTGTGATGATGATATCTCCTATAGCCGTGAGATCCTCCTGATCATCCTTGCCTTTGGCCTTCTTATCTTTGAGCTTTATGCAGTTCCTCTTGATATGACCCCTTTTGCTACAGTGATAGCAGCCCTCCTTGCAGTCCACAGTCGCAAGATCCTGAGAACTCTCCCATATCCTCACTACTGACTTGGGTCTTCCCTTCTCGTAGGAAGCCACCAGAGTGGACTCCTGCTATGATTCCACTTGTATACGTCGAATTTTCTCGTTCAACAAGCTTCTTTTGATTGCCTCAATCGTGACAACTCCACCAAGCACGAAGTTGCTCACCGACACCACCAACGTCTTCCAGCTTTCCGGGAGAAAACTCAAAAGCAAAAGGGCCTGAAGCTCATCATCAATCACCATCTTCATCGCAGACAACTGATTGATAATAACATGAACCTCGTTCATATGTTGTGCCACCGGGGCACCCTCCGTGTACTTCGAGTTGACGAGTTGCCGAATCAGAAATACCTTGTTGCCAGCCGTCTTCCTTTCGTATAGCGAATGCAGCTTCTTCCATAATGCTTTTGCCGAACTCTCCAAGGACACGTGGTGAAACATAGAGTCATCTAGCCATTGGCGGATGAATCCAACGGCCTTTCGATCCAGTTGTTTCCAGTCTTCAGTAGCTTTGTCTAATGGCTTAGCGTTGTCGCCCTCCAACGGACCATGCAAGTCCTTACACTAGAGTAGATCATCCATCCGTAGCTTCCAAATAAACAAATTTCCCCTGTGAGGGTGATCATACTATAGTTCATCTTCTCCATAGACATAGTTACTAGAACGAAAACTAGTAGCTCTGATACTATATATTGGGAATCGGACACGCCTGCAAGTGTTCCGATACCGTATCTGAGAGTGCCCGCAGCGAAAACTTTATGCCAACTCACCTGAGATAACCAACCCCTGTCTAACGAACACCAAGCACAGATAAATACAAGTATATGGTGGTGACTACGTCACCTGGACAAATTTTAACCTTTATAACTCAGGTAAAATTACAAGATTGACAAAATCAATGTTGAACCCTTTGTCATAATAGATTCAACCCCCTCACCACACTTAAGAAGAAGAAAAAGATATTACAAATGAAATGACTTACCAACCCGTAACAATCTCCCTGGACGAAGGCGACAACTCCTCGATCAGATCTCTTTCTTTTTCTAACTTGGATGGCGAAGTCCTAAGAGCAAAGCACGAACTTTCTCTTAGATTTTCTGTGGACGAGCACCCTGAATCTCTAACTTATGATATGCTTTGTGCCTCCACCCTCCTCCTATATTTATAGGATAAGAAATCATATTTTAGGTCATAATCAAATTTTCTAAATAGAAAACCTTAAAATAAGAATCATATTTCACCTAAAATAGCCCAACACCAATTATGGACGTCCAAATATGGTCAAATTAAATATTTGATACAAATTTGAAATCTAATCAAATCTTACATTTGATGTAGATTTTCAAATTATATCAAATCAAATCTTTGACCATATTTGGGCTCCAAAATTCACCAAATCCAAACTGAACCCCAACAATCTCCCCCTCCAGTCTGATGAGAGGGAGTTGACCCTATGGATTCTCAACTGGACTCCATGTTTGTCGTCCCGCAATAGAGTTCATGTTCCCCCCATGCCACCGATCTCCAGGGTTACTTGGTGAGACATTCTGAAAAATTAGAAAAAGTAGACATGTCCCAATGGAACAAAGACCTGATCAAGATCTCTTTGCCGATAATCAAATCAAAGAAATACTACTACCAACTTTTATTGAGAAACATACAAGCCTTTGATGAACATGTCTTTACCAATCGCGATGTGGATCTTCCAACACGTGAAGCTCCCTGCTTACAAAAATTCAATATCTCCATCTTACACCCTAAGGAGGAGGAGGAGGAGGAGGTGGAGGAGGAGACCCGAAGGAGAAGAACTCGAGATGTTTACTTCCATACCAGCCGATTTCCATATGGATATATTCGTGCACAAGTCGATAGCCACACTAGTAAAAGTGTTGCTTATCCTATTGTAGGAGAAGGATTTGCCAACCCTCGTGACAAATGCTTAGAGATCAATGGCGGTGAAGGACTATGGAGCCTATACACATTGATTGGGATGTTCTGACCTCAACTTCTCTCTCTACACAATTACCTAAATGCTCAAGAAGGGATATTGTTGAGCTAAAAGATTGTTACATCAAGTGCTGCAACGACTTGGAGTATGCCTTCAACTCTCCTAGTTCGAGAAAGGCAAACTGGATGGAACATCTAGAAGGTCTAGAGACTCTGGTTATCCAGCAATACGAAACTAGCAGCAATATGCAATGATAAGTTCTGTCAAGGAAGGAGCTTTGGGCTTCTAAAATCCATCTATTTGTAGTACTGCCCAAACCTGCATGTTCTGTTCCCTGTGCCTGTCAGCCTTCCTCAACTCCAAGTGATGGAAATAAGATTTTGTGCTCGGCTTCAGAACTTGTTCACTGCAGAGTAAGGACCATGTGCAGACATTGTCCTGCCTTGCACCTCTGTCAGCTGCTCCGAAACATATACCTTCTAGATGGAAGAGAGGTCCTCGTCGTCCTCTTCCTCGTCCTCATGATTAGAGGTGATCTTCTCTATAACTTTTGATTTACTACTCTTTGGTTTACTTTTGTTTGTATTGAGAGGATACATTGTTGTGTGTATATATATGTGCTATTTGCAGGTTCATAATATTGATGGTATGTGCTTTGAAACTGAGAAAGCTCAAGAGAGAGAGAAATATTTGATCACTGTGCAGACTGCAGAGGTTTGTTGATTGTTGGTGTTAACTTTCTATTAATGGGATTGTTGTTCATTTGTGAATTCTCTCTATTATTGGCTTAGATCCTACGTATTTGATTCCTCTCTTGGCTGTGTTGAAATTTAGAGCTGGAACTATATTATTAATTTCGGATAACGGCTTGCAGTAATTTCAGAAGATCTTGTTAATTGCTTTGCTGGCTGGCATGGAAAAAAAAATGTAGTATATATTGAACAAATGTTTTAAGGGACTTTATTGAACTATTTTTTACTTCCAACTCTAGTACAATCAGAACAAATCCAGGAGATGGAAATGGATATCCCTTGGAAGTTATATTGTTAAGTCCGCGTATACCACCAAAATTTGGGTGTTGTATAGATGTGTACTCTTGCCATTCCAACCTATTTGGAGAATGCTCCGGAGTGCGACGAACGACATCCGTGTGTCGGAGAAGTTCAAACAGTCGAAGGCGACAAAGGAGGCTCGATTTGAGCGCATGTCAGAGCATGGGACATCAACAGTCAATATTATCAGTATATCGATGTCGGTGTAACGCGAGTATATCGGTTTTGATGCAGTTTGTTCCAGAATGGTTCAGACTCGATGCGGCATATTTTCGGTATACTACAGACATATCAATACCGGTATACCGTCAGTATGCCGGTGTCGGCACTGAGGCTGAAAATATGTATTTTATTAAAACCATTGGATATAAATCAATGGTCCGAATGCTTACGGGATTAGGAGACTTTAAATAAGTTTTTCTCTAACCCTAATCTATTATCTTAAGTTCATCATCTACCAAAGATGGATCAAAATGAGAGGGTTCTCAAGTTTGCAACTTTCAAAGAAGAGAAAGAGTTGATTCAGGACTATTCCAAAGAGAGATCGGTTCAAGGAAATAATTGGTGATTGGTTCTTATCGTCTCCGTCTTCGATAATCTTTTGTAATATGTTTTCATTAATTGGTGATTGGTTCTTATCGTCCCCGACTTTCGTGATCCATTTTGGATCGGTGGAGAAGTTTGTAGATGGTGCAATCTTCTATTTCATTAGTAAAGGCTTTTTCAGTTTTGGACTCCGATCGTCCCGTAATTTTTTCTAGAAGAATTTTTCACATCAAAAGTGATTGTGTTTGCGTAGTTTTTTTGTGTGTGTGTGATATTGGCAAGTTGGTTTGTGCGTTTCTCTTCGGTTATCTTACAGTCTCTTGGTTTGGGAAAACTGTTTCCTCGTTTCGTTTCCAACATCAAGCACCTTTATGGGTGAATGAAGCTTGTCGAGAGCAATGCTAAAAGATCCTGCAGATGCATTGCTTCAGACTTCACTGACTCTTTTTTTTACACAATTTAAATGTTTTTTTGTTACCTACATAAGGAACTAAATCATGAATGAGTAGACAGATTTGGAAGGAGTAGCAAGTATAATCTACGGGATCACATAACATTTGACCAATCAAGGGCAGAGTACTTTGCATCCTTGAAAGATAGAAAAGATGTGTTTTTTTAATATAATTCTTCCATGTAATTTGTGTTATTTAACTGTATCATTCTTATACCATTTTGTTAAATTTTGTTGGGCCTTGTATAGAGGTTTACTCTTGCTATTCCAGGCTAACTAGAAGTCATAGTTTGCAGTATCGGCCGATACCGATCCGATACAGCCGATATCGATACGGTTTGGCATGTCCCGCTCTGATACCCACCGATATCCGATACTAATCGATACCGACATTGGGAGTCTCTTTTCCGGTTAATTCGACAATGAAAATTGGACGAAAAAAAACCAAAACAAGGGTGTAAAATGATAGTAAGGTTGTAGAAAAGTGTAAAAGAAGAAACCTTATCTATCGCATGTAAACCAATTGGACAAGGGTGACTACTATTTCATTCAATTTTAAAATTACTAAAAAAATAACACTAGAAATACTTAAAGTTGTGTCTAAATATACAAAATATATTTTCTAAACTATTGATAATTTATTAATAATTATTTGATTTATGATACCAAAAAATCCAATACTCCAACATGTTTGCCATTTAAATCAAAATGAGAACTGGAAGAACTGGATTTGATTAACAAACTAAAAGAGTACAAAGAAGAGTCCTAAAGGAAAATCTAAGTACAAATTTGTTTGATTCTGGGGGTGACGATGGAGGGTTAGGAGTGTAGCAACTCTTTTTACTCCGTGGACGATCCGATGCAACATCTCTTCTCTCTCCCTTGAGTGTTGATTCGCAGATAGCCAGCCATCCCCTTGTCCGGATCTGGTACCCTACTATTTATAGTCATATTGTTGTCGCATGGATTTCGGGCCGTATGGATGGTGGGGTTTGCCATGTGTCCACTCTCAACGGAAGGGCGCTACAGCTATGCACAGGAATACGGGCTCCGCTGCCACGTGAACATTTGTTGGAATTTTGTTGTTTGCTGAGTATTTGGGCGGTTCTCAACTGTGTAGGCGTGACTTTGTCAAATAGACACGTGGCCACTATTTGGTTGGAGAGGATCACTCAGTTGTAACAGCAATACCTGGTCGACGTGGAATCTGGGACACATGTGGCAAAAGGCGCACGGGATGAACGGAGTCTGGAATGCACTGGGCCAGAGACTCATGGACCACATGGAGTCTGGGACGCATAGGCCAGAGACCCATGGACCGCATGGAGTCTGGGACGCATGGGCCAAAGCCGCATGAGATCTTTTTGTCGTGTTGTCCACGTGGCTCTGCACCATCCTTGGGAATTCTGCCTCTTAGTGTGTTCTCGTCCTTCGAGGAGATTAGAAAAATCTTTTTTGTCAGAATTCTATGTCAGGCGCCATCTTTGTTGTCAGTACGTCATGTCAGGTCGACCTGCGGCCAGTTGTCAGGACGCTTGTTTGGACCGCATGGGTGTTCCTTTTCTGGGCTGCATGGTGTCCATGCGGTCCATCATCTATTGAGTTTTATTTGGGGGCACATGGACGTCGATCGCATGGCTGCACATTTTTTATGCTTCTATATGACCCCCTTCAAAGTTTTTAAACTAATAAGTTTAAAATACTTTGAATAAGAAGCATAGATGGGGTATGTTCGGACTGTATGGTCATTGAGCCGCATGGGCA
Organism: Iris macrosiphon; assembly: GCA_036927795.1. Lineage (NCBI taxonomy): Eukaryota > Viridiplantae > Streptophyta > Magnoliopsida > Asparagales > Iridaceae > Iris > Iris macrosiphon. Next base: position 232,352,955 of record JAYESA010000004.1, read on the forward strand.
ATCGGTGCATTTTGAGGAGCAAGTCGCCGTTGGGTTTTGCTAGCCGGTATATGTCGTTAGAAAATATGGTTTCCACAACGAACGGACCCTCCCATTTAGGTTAGAATTTGCCGGCCATCTTGTGAGTCATAACCATCGGTCTTCTTACTGTTAAGACAAGATCACCCACTTGAAATGTTCTCTGTTTTACCTGTTTGTTGAAGTCTCCAGAGAGACGCGCTTGATACAACTCTATGCGTTATTGAGCTAAGAGTCGTTTCTTGTCGAGCGCTTTCAACTCCTGTAACTGTCGGCAATAGTAGTCGTCCGTAGTTAGTTGGTTGGAGAGAGCTACTCGTAGTGAATGGATTTGGACCTCAAGCGGGAGTACTGTCTCACTTTCGTACACCATAGAGAATGGCATGTTCCCAGTAGGGCTATTGTTCGGTAGGCCCATAGACATTCACCTAGCTTCTCGTTCCAGTCACGTTTGTTGGAAGACACGAATTTCTTAAGGAGCTTGATGATGGTTTTGTTGAACGCTTCCGCTAGACCGTTTGTTGCGGGGTTGTATGTCGTCGAAGCTATATTTTGGATTCAGTTCTTGTCATAAACCGATAGAAGGTGTGACTTGCTAACTGTGGACCATTATCGTGGACGATCCTACGCTGCAAGCCAAATCGATATATGACGTGATGCTTGACGAAGTTAATCACGTTTGTTGTTTGACTTCAGCAAGCGGAACGGCTTCTGCCTATTTGGAGAAGTAGTCAATGATCGCCAGGATGAACCGATGTCCTTTTGATAAAGACGGACTGAGTGGCCCGATGATGTCCATTCCCTACGCCTCAAACGGCCAAGATGCTACCGTTGGGTGTAGGAAATCAGATGGCTGGTGGATGAGGTCCGCGTAGATTTGGCAAGCTTGGTACTTCCTTGCGTAATAGACAGCATCTGCTACCATCATTGTCCAATAGTAGCCCATTCTCCGAAGACGGTCCTGTAGCTTTGGACCGGGTAGATACGTCCCACAAACGTCATTATGAGATTTACGGAGGGCTTGTTTTGCCTCTGCTTTCGACAAGCATCGGAGTAGAAGGCCATCGTAGGACCGACGGTACAATATTTTGGTCTTCGTGTCGTAAAAAAATGGAGGGAGCGTCTTCTGATTGAAGTAACTTCCTTTGGGTTTACAGAAAGAATTCCATAGACTGCACAGTCAATGAATGGAAGCCTCCAATCTTGAGTATCGGTAACGACCTCCGTTGCATAGCTGAGTCATAACCATAGGTTGCCTTTGGGACATACCAGCTCTTGACCGATTACTGTGATTATATGATGGGTGTTGTCTGGGACAGCCAAGCAGCGAGGCCGACTAAAGCGTCCGCCTCAATATTTTGCAACCAATGGACATGCTCAATAAAGAACATATTAAAGGTTGTGATGATGTTAAGTGCAGCTTGGTGGTAGGGGATCAAGTCTCCGTTCAGACTTTATATACTCCCCGGACTTGATTGACGATAAGCAGAGAATCGCCATAGGCTTCCAAGTACTCTACTCTGACTTGTTTGGCAAGCTGGAGTCCGATGATTAGGGCATTGTACTCTGCCACATTATTGGCGCATGGCTCCATGATAAAGTATGCGCAATTGATGACGAGGCCGTATGGGAAGATCAATAATATCCTGACCCCAGCGATAATATTGCCTTTGGGCCCTGCTCTTGAAGCACCGCCAAAGAACATTCGCCAACTTATTTCGTGTGAAGTGACGTTGGTGTCTGCCACTTCGTCTGGAATCTCTTCATAGAGCTTTGAGGTTTCTGACCCCGGGTGGGCTGCAAGAAAGTCGGCCAATGCCTGACCCTTGACGGTCTTCTGTGGGATGAATACCATATTATATGGAGATAATAGTATTGTTCAAGTAGCCAAGCGAGAGTTGAGTGCCCCAGGTTTGGTCATGAGGATCCTGAGGGGGTTGACTCGCGAGATTACATGAATGGTCTGTCCAGTCACATAGTATCGAGTTTTCTAGATGGCGAATACCAGCGCAAGGCACTCTTTCTCGACGACAGTATATCTATGCTCTGGGCTGACCATCATCCAGCTGAGGTAGTATATGGCCTGCTCGTGACCTGAATCACTATTCTGGTCTAACAGGGCACCGAGAGAGTGACCCATTGTGCGTACATAGAGCAGGAATGGCTTTCCCATGACCGGAGCCACCAGTACCGGAGTATTTGATCGGTATTCTTTGATGTTGTCGAATACTCATTAGCACTCTTCATTCCAAACAAATTAGACACATTTCTTCATGAGCTGTGTGAACGACCGGCAACGTCCAGAGAGGTTTGATATGAACCTTCTGATGTATGCCAACCTCCCTTGGAGGCTGCAAGGTTTTCGGAGGTTCCTTGGCGGGTGCATCTCCAGGATGGCCTTGGTCTTGTCGGGGTCTATAAGAATACCCCTAGTCGTAATCTCCCTGAACGGTAACTTTATTGGGAAAGGCTATGTATGTGGGGGTCTGTTTAAACTTTCTATGGACATGCCTTGCAGTACTTTAAATTCATGTTTAAATAATATTGCCTCTACTTCTACTTCTGATTCGAATGCTCTCTCTTATAATACTGATAGTTATGATATTTGGCATGGTCGTTTGGGACATGTTAATTTTAATTCTTTAAAGAGAATATCTAATTTGTAATTGATTTCTAAGATTGACATGAGCAGGAATAAAAAATGTGAGATATGTACACAAGCCAAGCAGCCCAGGAAATCCTTTCATTCTGTTGAAAGGAGTTCTCAGCTATTGGAGCTTATTCACAGCGATATTTATGAATTGAACCATATTCTTACTCGTAGTGGTAAAAGGTATTTTATTACTTTTATAGATTATTATTCAAAATACTGCCATGTTTACTTGCTTAGAACTAAAAATGAAGCTTTCAATAAGTATGTATTTTTAAAGCTGAAGTTGAAAACCAGCTTGAAAAGAAAATTAAAATTCTTTGGTCTGATCGTGGGGGTGAATACACCTCTGCTGAATTTGACTATTTTTGTGAATTGTATGGCATTATACATAAGGTAACTGCTCCTTATGCTCCTCAACTGAATGTGGTAGCAGAAAGAATAAATAGAACATTTCTTGATATGATTAATGTTATGTTAGGTAGCTCTGATTTATCTGATAATTTGTGTGTGTAGGGGGGTCCCTTCTTTCTACATGTCATATTTTAAATAAAGTTTCTTTCAAAAAGACTGATAAGACCCCTTATCAACTTTGGAAAGGTATAAAGCCATCTTTGAAATATTTCAAAGTGTGGGGGTGCCTTGCTAAAGTTTATGTCCCTCCTACTAAGAAAAAATAATTGGGATCCAAGACCGTAGATTGTATATTTTTGGGATATACCCAAAATAGTATTGCTTATAGATTTTTTGTAATTAAGAGTGAGGTAAATGGTATTGATGCTAACACAGTCATGGAATCTAGGGATGCTACATTTTTTGAAAATATTTTTCCATTAAAAAATAGAATTCCTAGATCTTCTATTTCTACACAAATCTCTAATGTAACCTTTAGTTCACAGCCAAAGGAGATTACCCCAGTAGAACTAAAGAGAAGTAAAAGAACAAGATGAGAACCAGACCTAGGTAAAAAAAATTTACCTACCTTGTTTAAGATGAACATATTTCTTATCAAGGGGCTATGTCCTCAGTTGATTCCTTATTTTGAAAAGAGGCCATAAATAGTAAAATTGATTCTATTATATCAATAGAACTTGGGATTTGGTTAACTTTCCTGTAGGTTGCAAACCAATAGGTTGCAAATGGATCATTAGAAAGAAGTTAAGACCTGATGGGTCTATTGAGAAATTCAAAGCCAGGTTAGTGGCTAAAGGGTTCAAACAAAGAGAAGGGGTAGACTTTTTTGACACTTACTCTCATGTTACTAGAATTGCTACAATTAGAATATTAATAGCTATTGCATATGCTCATAAACTGTTTATTCATCAAATGGATGTAAAAACTGCTTTTCTGAATGGAGATTTACAGGAAGAGATTTATATGGAACAACCTGAAGGGTTTGTTGTTCCAGGGCAAGAACGTAAGGTATGCAAATTAATTAAATCTTTTTATGGGCTGAAACAAGCGCCAAAGCAATGGCATAATAAATTTGATAAGGTAATTCTATCATATGGTTTTGCTATTAATGATTTTAATAAATGTGTATATAGCAAAACTGTTGGTAGCTCTTGTGTAATATTATGCCTGTATGTTGATGACATTCTTATTTTTGGTACTGACATGGATATTATTTGTGATATCAAATCATTCATGTCTCAAAATTTTGATATAAAAGATTTAGGACCTGCTGATATAATTTTAGGACTTAAATTAAGTCGCACTTCTGAGGGAATTGGTATCTTTCAGTCTCATTATATAGAAAAGGTTCTAAATTTTTTTAACTATTTTGATTCTAAACCTGTAAGCACTCCATATGATGCAAATATCAGGTTGAAGAAGAATAAAGGAGACAGTGTGGCTCAGTTGAAGTATTCTCAGCAAATCAGATGTCTGAACTATATTGTTAATCGCACCAGACCTGATATTTCCTACGCAGTAGAAAAGCTTAGTCGGTACACTAGCAATCCAAATAGTTTGTATTGGACTGCCTTAGAACGGGTAATGAGATACCTAAATGGCACGATATCCCATGGATTATTCTCTGTAGGATACCCATCTGTATTAGAAGGGTAAACTGATGCAAACTGGATCCCGATACAGATGAGACCAAAGCCACAAGTAGATATGTATTCACATTGGGTGGAGTTGTTGTTGCGTGGAACTCTACCAGGCAGACCTATATTTCTAGATCTACCATAGAGGCAGAATTCATAGCTCTTAACCTCACCAGTGAGAAAGCAGACTGGCTTAGAAATCTGGTAACAGATATTCCTCTGTGGAGCAAACCAGTTAATGCTATCCCTGTACACTGTGACAGCCAAGCTACAATAGCAAAGGCTCAAAGGACAAGTTATAATGGAAAATTCAGACATATATGTCTAAGGTACAATCGGGTAAAGCAATTGCGATCCAATGGAGTAATTATAATTGGCTTCGTTAGACCAAAGAACAATCTAGCAGAATCTCTAACTAAAGAGCTCTCAAGGAGACTAGTGTTGGATACTGGAAGAGGAATGGGGTTAAAGCCCATAGATTGAGTCACCTCAAAGGCAACCCGACCTTCGATTGGAAGCACCAATAAAAGGTTCAATGGGTAACAACAAAATTGATGTGTGACTAAAAACACTATATGATAGTAATTGTAAAGAATCATTCCTCTACTGTATAGTGTTGATCTGCAATAATAAAAGGATGATTGTAAAATCTTAATGAATATGTGGCTTGTAAAGAAGGGTATATAAATTGCAGAATACCTAGAAAGACTCAACTATTTAAGAGTGAAAGTGGAGCCGCTTTCTATAGGAACTCGGGCTGTTCTCTAGAGCTCTTAAGAAATCGAGATAGCAAATGGCCAAAAAGTGCACAACTGTTGATACGATCAAATGCCTATAATGTGTTTGTGTGTATGTTGAGTTTGTATAAATAAGATCCTAAGTTCAAGACTTATGTCACTTTGGGTCTGTACAGATGAGATGTATAACATTAAGGGGAGGTTCAAGTCCGGAAGACACCTTCCTCTGATACACAATATGATTGCTCATATCTTATTTTTCTTCTCCTATGTCCGATCATGCTATACCTTCATTGTTCTCTTATTGAATCATGTGGGGGATTGTTAGAGTTGTTTTGGCTTTACTTGGCAAGAACCCATGTGATTCAATAAAGGTCCCACATGGGAAAGGAGAAGTCATTCTCCTTTCCATATATTGTTTTACCCCTCTTAGTGGGTAAGTGGATTTTGTAGAGGATGGGCTAGATCTCATCCAACCTGCGAGCGGGTGCGCGATTTAATGCGCATTTTTACGTGTTTATTAGTAGCGCACTTAGCACTTTGCACGCTTGCGCGTCGGGGAACGGACATGGGTACAAAGGTAATTTTATAACTTATTTCATTTTAAATTTTTTTATCGGTTTGGTCTGGTGGGTTACTGGTCTTTAGCGGAACCGTTCTCACGTAATCCCATTACGAAAAGAGTGGAAAAGGTTACGTGAGAGATATATCCAGGATACGATCCTGAGATCTGAGAAAAAAAATCTATTTTTTCTCTTCTCTCTCTCGCTCTCTGTTCGTAACGAAAGAAAATCGTACATAGACGAAAAAAAAAAAACCACCAAAACCCAAATTTCTCCAAAACTCCTCCGTCCAACCTTCTTCTTCGGGCAAGGCTGTGATCGTTCGTGGGATTCGCCACTGGGTGCACGGCGTAGTGGATCGAAGGATTCGTTGTATCTCGGGGATAGATCGCCAGGAATCTGCTGCACTGTTCGTGGGGCAAAATTCCATTCTAAGGACAGCGTGTAACGTTCCTCAAATCCTCTATATATTTTCTGTCTTTAAATTTTTATCTTCCAATTTGCATTCGATAGGAATTTCTCCAACAGTCACAACCTATGGAGAATGAGGAGAAATATTTTCTATGGTTGAAGTTCGATTATGATAGCTTGGGAGATAATAAAATAAAAAAGTGTTTCTTGTGTTGCTCTTTGTGGCCGGAAGATTATGAAATTGAGAAAGAGAAGCTAATAATGTGTTGGATGAGACTTGGTTTGATTGATGGTTTTAAGGACATCAAAGAAGCTTATGGCGAAGGAGATTCTCTAATCGGAAGCCTTATTGTAGCAAGTTTGTTGCATCCTGTTCAAGACAAGGATGGTGTAATTAAAGTGCATGACATAATCCGCGATTTAGCGTTATGGATAGCATGTGATAGTGGGACGAAAAGAAATAGATGGCTAGTGAAAGCAGGAGCTGGAGTAGAAGAGGTACCAAGAGAAGTGGTTGCCAACTGGGAAGCATCAGGACGGATTTAACTAATGGAAAATGCAATAAAAGACTTGCCCCCTCATCTTCTTACTTGTCCTAATCTTTCGATTTTACTCCTAGAAAGAAATTAGTTTACTTTGATCCCAGAAAGCTTTTTCACTTGCATGCTAAATCTTACTTATTTGGCAACAAAGAAGAAAGGGAATTAGAAGTAACAAAGCCAACATTCCCAAGATTTAAGAGTGTTGAATTTGTATGACCTACCCAAGTTAGCGATGATATGTGACAACCATGATGATGTTGCTGCTGTCAATTTCCCTTCTCTGGAAGTGCTTAGCGTGAGGAACTGCAAAGAGTTGAAGAGGCTCCTGTTCCATCCACAACTACTCAATAACAACTGTAGAAGATTGGAGAGTATTAATGGTGAGAGAGAGTGGTGGGAAGGTATTGAATGGGAAGACTAAAGTGCACAGTCCTCTCTACTTCTACCTTTTTTTTACTCGAATGGTCCTTGATGGTAATTCGCTTCTTGAAATCAATGATCGCCGAATAAATATTGCAAAGTAGTTTGAATCTTTATTTCACCTCCAGCTAGTTTAAATAAATATCATCACTTTTATTTTATTTCATTTTCCTCTGTCACTTTAATTATTATGCCGAAATTTATTCCACCATCATATCATAATTTGTTGATATTTATTTAAAAATTTACTTCTTTATTTGATATGTTGTTTCAATCTCATAATTTTTTTTTAATCTCGTAATATTTATTGAAAATTTTGGATCAAATATGTTTGGATCATATGTATTTGACTTTTGTTTTAATCTCTTAAGCCATTTTCAATGAAAATTACTAAAATTGAATTTCTATCCTAGTTGTTATTGTATTTTAAGAAAATTTCTATCATAGTCGTCAGAGTTTCTAAATTAAAATTGTAACAATATAAAAATACTCTCCAATGGTTCTCCATTTCTATCCTAGGTGTCACAAAATAATATGATATCAATTTAATAATATGTGGCCCAATATTAATTGCTATGAGAGGGAGAATTGCTATGAGAGTTATACATGTAGAAACTATCGTAGAAATTTTTCATCCTACATCAACGCCACCTACGATATGAAATTAACTTGATCAGATAATATATTTTTTATTTTTATTTGTTGAAAATATTAGGTCTTTCTTTCATATTTTGGTCTGATGGAAAGTTTTTAAAATTTTAGGTTTATATATGTAGAGATTTATTGGAAATTGCCCATTTTTGTTTTATTCTCATCTTATCCCAATTTTGTTGTATATCTAAGTAAATTTTGATCCCTGCAAATTTGCTTATGCAATAATCGTTTACTTGTTAGGGTTTCCATTGCTAATGAACAAATTTATTTTTTTTAGGGTTTTGGTTGATAGATTATATATTATTAATATCTCCAATTAGGATTTCAACAAAGTTTTCCATTTTTATCTTATTTTAGCGGTTTATTGTCAAACATCCAACCATTAATTAAAACCCTAAAGTTTGCTATCTTTGTGGAGGTTTAGTATAATACTTATTGATTTTAGTCAATTTCTTACCTTTCCATTATTTTTGTTGATCTTGTGTTACATGAACCGGTAAGGGTCACTAGCTTTTTGAAAAAATTTGACTTTTTTTACTTCTGGACTTATTGTTTAATATCATATCTAGTTGGAATTTCTATCAAAAGTAGGTAATTTATAGTTCAAATTTATTTTCTTAGGGTTATGATTACTCGATCATATAACAATATATTCTCAACTTAGGGTTCCAATAAAGGCTCCGTGTTAATTTTCGTCTGGGGATTGACTATACAAAATTTAGCTATGTATTGAATTTTTAGAAAGTAATTTTAAGAGATAAAATTGGACTTTTTTTTAATTGTTTGCACTCGATCATATACCAAGAGGTTTGCACCACCCAGGGAGCTGAAACCAACATTCTTCTGAACTTGGCCACAGATGAACATTGGCATGCTCCTCCGCCGAACACTTGCAAGATTAATTTTGACGGATCTTTCCTCGACTACTTTTAGTCCCGAGGCTTAATCATACATGGTAAAACAATAAGTTGAAGTCGAGATTAGAAATTCACACAAAAGTTCTCTCACTGATATATCTCGATCCAACGAAAAACTATATAAAAATACAATATAGTATCTGATTACAACTTCTTCTAGATTACTGAGCTAAAGAACCAAAAATACGTTCTTCCTTGCAAACACAGTTGCAATTGAGACATAACATTTACCACTAGAAAAAAAAGGGGATGAAGATAGAATAAAAAATATTATGATTTTAAAAGAGTTGTTATATTAAAATATTGTAAATATGATTTTAATTATGACTTTTCATAAGTATATTTTTAAATTTTGAATATATGTTTAATTAGATAATATCATGTATTTAGTTTAAATATAATTTAAAATTTGAATATATTATTATTCAAATTATGCATAATAAATTTCAAATCTGTTTTTAGTAAATTATATTTTGAATGATAATAGACGTGGTATTATTTATTTGTTAATTTTCTTAAAAACTATTTGATACCATGATTATATTTGTCAAGCTTAAATTAACAACGGTCTTCTATTAAAATTATCTATTTATTCTAAGGACTATGAACGAAATATTTATCATCAAGGTGTTACTTTAAAAAATCAAACTAAAAAAATTAAATTAAACCTAACTAAAACTAAACCAAACCGAACCAAACAAAAAAAAACCACGAAAAGCTTATTTCTGTGAAACAGACCGACAAAAATTGGAAATTAAACATGTCCAATTTCTCCGGTCTCTTTGCCGAAAAGTTTTTTCATGTTTGAATATTTTCAACCATCTTATTTTTCAGTAAAATTTATGGTTATAAGAAATTTTCTGTAAATTTAATAGCGGACGAGGAAAGGAATCACTCACCGAATCTAATAGCTTTCTTGGGAAAAAAAGAAGAAGAAGCTACTTTAGTTTTAATCAACTTTTACAAGTTTGATTTGTTTTAGCTACTTGTACCGGATGATTTGTATATTGGACCACAGAACTGTGTTGTATTGGTAGGTTGATGAAACAAATAATGGCCTCTGAATATGAGATAATAGAATCTAACACACAGTGCAAGTCTACAATGAATAAAGACTGTCTCTCTCTCTCTCTCTCTGGATTGGACCCTCTACAATGAATAAAGACTCTCTCTCTCTCTCTCTTGGACCCTCTACAATGAATAAAGACTCTCTCCTTCAATTATTGTAAGTCTTTGAGCAGCAAAACACTGAGCACTTGTTTTGGCAAAGCAAGCTGTTGGAAATTTAGAATCTTTCTTCTCTCTCTTCGTCACAACAAAGTCTCTATGGCAAACTTTAGCTCATTCATCCAGCCCTTGATGTCTTGCATTGGTAAATAAATCCATCATTCTCTGTGTGCTCACTACTGATAGTTTTTTTTATTTTATATCTTTATGAAAATGCTGAGAACAAGTTAAAAGAAGCCTCTCACTTTTTATGTTAATCCAGTTCATTTGTTCTTTATGAAAACGCATATATATGATCTCTTGCCAGCCAAATTCTTTTTTATTTGATGTCTTTTGTTTATAGCAGTGAGATGTTGATAGAAAAATTGAATTTCAACTATAGAAGTATATATTTCTGTATGTACATCTTCTATGTCGATTGATGAGCAGATCCACTTTTGCCTTAATTTCCTCTAGTCCATCGTCACTTGTTTTCTCTTGTTGTGTACGTACGTAGGTACTCCCGTGATCCGGCAGTTTGGTTACCTGTTCAACGCAAAAGAAAATGTGGAAGAATTAATCAATCTTGAAAAACTTGTAAAAGCCAGGAAGGAGGATATTCAAAATCAAATTGCTGCCGAGGAAAGACTTGGGAAGCAGTCTACCGAGGAAGTCAAATTGTGGATCAAGAATGTCGAAGACCTCAGTCTTGAAGTAACAGCAGTCCAGGGAGACTACGAGCAAAGCGGCCGATGTGGTTGTCGCTAACCAAATTGTTGGTCAAGCTATTATAAGATCGGCAGGAAGGCATCCAAATTACTGATAAAGTTGAATGCTCTACAGGCACCTCCGGCATTAATGACAATCGATGCACCTCTGGCATCTGTTGTTCAACAGATGTCAAGCGCATCGAATGTGGTAGGAGATATGATCCACTTAAATAAGGAGAAGATATGCGGATACCTCAAAGAAGAAACAGATGGAGTCATCGGAATATGGGGGATGGGTGGTGTTGGCAAGACCACCCTCTTGGAAGCCATTAATGACAACTTCCTCAGCAATAATGGTAACTCGGTGACCAACAACAACTTATTTGATCATGTCATATTTATTGTAGTCTCCAAACAACATCAACTTGAAAATCTTCAAAAGATGATTGTCGAGAAGCTAGGTCTTCGTTCGAGAGAGGGTTTAGTTTCACAAGCACAAATCATCTCTGAATACCTGAAAGAGAAGAACTTTTTGCTCCTCTTGGACGACATATGGGAAGTTGTGCAACTCAAAGACCTCAGAATTCCATATCCTTGCCAAGCGGAGAGTAGCAGCATCAGTGGAAGAAGATTTAGACGCAAAGTGGTATTTACTACACGACAAATGGACGTTTGTATAGGCATGAACTGTCATGGAAGAAATATTATCGAAGTGGATTGCTTGAAGAAAGAAGAAGCGTGGAATCTTTTTAAGCAGAACGTTGGTGAAGACATAATCAATCGTCCAAAAATAAGGAGTCGTGCAGAAAAAGTGATCGAGGAGTGTGGCGGTCTACCTCTTGCTCTTGTTGTCATCGGACGAGCGATGGCCACGAAAAAAATGCCAGGAGAGTGGGACCATACTCTCACACAGCTACAGAAGTCACAACCTAGTAATATCCCAGGTATGAAGAATGAGGAGAAATATTTTCTGCGGTTGAAGTTCAGTTATGATAGCTTGCAAGATGAGAAAATGAGAAAGTGTTTCTTGTGTTGCTCTTTGTGGCCGGAAGATTATAAAATTGAGAAAGAGGAGCTAATAATGTGTTGGATGGGACTTGGTTTGATTGATGGTTTTGAGGACATCAAAGAAGCTTATGACGAAGGAGATTCTCTAATCGGAAGCCTTATTGTAGCAAGTTTGTTGCAACCTGTTCAAGACAAGGATGATTTTATTAAAGTGCATGACGTAATTCGCGATTTAGCGTTATGGATAGCATGTGATAGTGGGACGAACAGAAACAGATGGCTAGTGAAAGCAGGAGCTGAACTAAAAGAGGTACCAAGAGAAGTGGTTGCCAACTGGGAAGCAGCAGAACGGATTTCACTAATGAAAAATGAAATAAAAGACTTGCCCCCTCATCTTCTTACTTGTCCTAATCTTTCGACTTTACTCCTACAAATCAATTCGTTTACTTTGATCTCAGGAGGCTTTTTCACTTGCATGCCAAATCTTACTTATTTGGATCTCTCCAATACTCGGATCGAGAAGATTCCGAAAGAAATTTGTTGTTTGGTCCAACTAAGATACATCAATTTGTCATTTACAGCCATCTTGTCATTGCCAGAAGAATTGGGACAACTGATAAACTTGAAGTACCTGCTTGTCCGACATACATGGAGAAAAGTCAAAGTAATTAGGAGAATAATTGGAAGACTTGAGAAACTGGAGTATCTAGATCTATATCCTGATGGGTCTGTAGAGACCGATGAGTTGGTACGTTTACCGTTGTTGTAAGGTGTTGGAATGAAGATCACGTCAGAACATGCTCTCCAACAGCTCTCTCGCGTGCCCATACTGTACCTGAATATAAAAGACTACATGGAGGGAGATTCATCAACCACATCCATCTATCTCCATCATCTGCTAAACCTCCGGGAGTTGCAGTTTATTAATTGCCAGAGCATAAAGGAACTTGTTGACGTTCATCTTCCAAGACTTGAGTCGCAAGAGCTAAGCAAACTTGGAAACTTGACGGAGATAGTATGGAGGAGGAGTATAGTGCCCCCAGCGTGTGCTTTCAGAGGCTTCGAGATCTAACTATTGAGAGATGCCATGGATTGAAAGATATTACGTGGGTTTTGCATCTCCCCTGCCTTAAGTATTTAACTCTGTCTGAATGTAATGGAATGGAGCAGTTGGTGGTCATCGGCGGAGGAGGGAAAGAAGAAAGGGAATTAGAAGTAACAAAGCCAACATTCCCAAGGCTTACAAGGTTGTATTTGTCTCACCTACCCAAGTTAGCGATGATATGTGACAACCATGCTGCTGCTGCTGCTGTCAGTTTCCCTTCCCTCAAAATGCTTAGCGTGGGGAACTGCAAAGAGTTGAAGAGGCTCCCGTTCCATCCACAACTACTCAATAAAAACAACAACTGTAGCAGATTGAGGAGGATTGTTGGTGAGAGAAAGTGGTGGGAAAGTATTGAATGGGAAGACCAAAGTGCACAGTCCTCTCTACTTCAACCTTTTTTTCATGAATCGAAGTGGTGATTATGATCTACCTTTCCCTGCTCCTTGATGGTAATTCGCTTCTTTAAATCAATGATCGCCGAATAAATATTGGAAAGTAGTTTGAATCTTTATTTCACCTACAGCTAGTTTAAATAAATATCATCACTTGTATTTTATTTCCTTTTCCTTTGTCAGTTTAATTATTATGCTGAAATTAATTCCACCATCATATCATAATTTGTTCATATTTATTTAAAAAAATTCATCTTTATTTGATATGTTGTTTCAATCTCATATATATTTTTTTAATCTCGTCATATTTATTGGAAATTTTGGATCAAATATGTTTGGATCATATGTATTTGACTTTTGTTTTAATCTCTTAAATTTTATTTTCTTCTGAAACTCCACTACGTATCTTTTTGTGCATATTTTTTTATAATTTTCTGCTGAAATTAACTTGATCAAATAAATTTTTTTTATTTGTTGGGAAAATTAGGTCTTTCTTTCATCTTTTGGTCTTAAACCAAATTCAGTTATGGAAAGTTTTTAAATTTTAGGTTTGATATAGGTAGAAATTTATTGGAAACTGCCAATTTTTGTTTGATCTCCTCTTATCCAAATTTTGTTGTTGTATATCTAAGTAAATTTTGATTCCTGCAAAAAAACTTAATGTAATAATCGTTTATTTGTTAGGGTTTCCATTGGTAATGAACAATTTGTTTTTTTTAGGGTTTTGGTTGGTAGATTCTGTACTATTAATATCTCCAATTAGGATTTCAACAAAGTTTTTCATTTTTTATCTTATTTTAGCTGTTGATTGTCAAACATCTGACCATTAATTAAAACCCTAAAGTTTGCTATCTTTGTGGAGGTTTAGTATAATAGTTATAGATTTTAGTCAATTTCTTACCTTTTCATTATTTTTGTTGATCTTGTGTTACATGAATCTGTAAGGGTCACAAGTTTTTTGAAAATATTTGACTTTTTTCTCTTCTAGACTTATTGTTTAATATCATATCTAGTTGGGATTTCTATCAAAAGTAGGTAATTTATAGTTCAAATTTGTCTTCTTAGGGTTATGATTACTAGAACATATAACAATATATTCTCAACTTAGGGTTCCAATAAAGGCTCCGTGTTAATTCTTGTCTGGGATTGACCATACAAAATTCAGCTATGTATTGAATTTTTAGAAAGTAATTTTAAGAGATAAAATCGGACTTTTTTGTTAATTGTTTTGTAAATTTTAGCTTATGATTTGATGTAACAGTTCTTGGATTAAATCTTTAATATTTTGTTATTCTGTGGGATTTAATGTAACAATTCTTGTTTTAATGTAACAATTAGGGTTCTACCTTAGGATTTACATGGGAAAACAATGAAGATATGGTTTAATACAAAATTATTGATTTTAGTCGATTTTTGACATTTTTGTTATTCTTTTGTTGACCTTGCTTCAGATAGATTGTCTAGATTGGAAGCTTTCTGAGAAGATGATGGAGATTGTGTTGCTGAGAAGATGATGGAGATCATGTTGGTTTCTAGAAGGAATGTTGTAATTGTTTGTTGGATTTCTTTTAGTAGTGGAAACTTGCTTTCTTTGATTGGAAATGTCGCTTTTATATTCATCAGATACAAAATGTTTCTATTGTGTAAATAGTCTGTTACTTTATATAGATTACTCTTCTACATTGTAGCAAATGTCTAATATGCAAAGATTGAAGTGTGCACCTATCACCTTCTCTAAGGATCTATTAGATTGTGAGAATTTGTAGTTCTTTATTACTGAATTTATATTTCCTTATTAGATTGTGAGAATTTGTAGTTCTTTATTAGATTGTGAGAATTTATGTCAACATTTGATTGTAGGATGAACATACATTCTTACAACCTCCCCTGGGACAAAAGAATTTAGGGTATTTTTTGTTGGTTTTTTTGGGATAGTGGGTTTGGTTTTATTTTTGTTGGTTATTTTTTTTTTTTTTTGGCACTTCTCTGCCCAACAGACTCTTTTTTTTTTGTAACATTCATATTATAACGTTCTTTTGTCCCAGGGGAGAGAGGGGAGGGTGGGGCCGGGTGGGACCCATATGTAAGTAGGGGGGGAGAGGTTGTAAGTAAGGATGGGGTGGGGGGGGGGGGGGGGGGGGAGGTTGTAAGAAGGTTGTAAAGATTTGGTAGTAAACTTAGCATTATGGTCATTTAAAGTTTCTACCGTAATCAAAAGTAAAATCGATTTTAGTACGATTAGTAAATTATTTAAGTACAACTATTTAAGAATTAAATAAATTTGTTAAAATTAATTTAAAATATTAACTATCAAAACTAAAATAATTAAGTACAACTATTTAAAAAAATTATTAACATACTATAATTAACTTAAAAAAAATAACTATCAAAAATAGCTATAAAAATAACTACATTATTTATATTATTTTTGATACTTATTTTTTTAAGTTATTTTTCATATTTATTTTTTTCCTACCAAAAAAAAAAACCAACACAAAAATAAAACCAAACCCACTATCTCAAAAAAACCAACAACAAAAATCATAAAAAAACAAACAAAAAAAAAATCATAAGGAAATTTTCGCCAACTCAGTTTGCCAAAATGTAACAAAAATATTTAAAAAATATTTTTCCATAGTTTGGCCATTTGGGATTGCGAAATCTTTCGTTACTTTTTTTTTTATAAATATTTTCGTTTTAGGTAGTTTATTTTAAAAAAATTATGTACTGTGAATTTTTGAAAAAAAAAAATTCATGTGCAACAATTAAATTTTTTAGTTATATATATTTATATTTTGATTTTGATTTTTTATATATATGTTTATATATAAATTAGAATTTGTTATTGATACTAGCTAGTAAATTCATGTGTGTTGCACGTAAAATAATTGTTTTTTGATATTATTATGAATTAATTTAAATATATTTAAATAAAAAGTTGTTACATTTGTATTTATATTTATATTTTAATTACAATTTAATTATAATTTGTTATGGATATATCTCTACTCTTTATAAAAAAATCTTGAAAAATCGTAAGTATATCTTCACGTAATTAAAAATAAATAAATTTTAACTAATTGTTTAACTACCTAATATTGTATAACTATTTCCAAATAACTCTTCTAGTTCATGTGGTTAAGTAGGGAGGTATAGATTCGATTTTCCATAGCATTATTTATAACAAATTTATTAATTTTTTCAAATTTTTTTTTACGTAATATGATTTTTTTTTACGTAATAAATTTTAACTAATTATAATATCGTTGTTTTGAGATGTATATCATTAAATGTGGATTTTTTTTTTACCTTGTACAAGTATAATTTAGACTTATACCATTTCACGTTCAATGACTACTTTTTTGTTCTACAGAATCGAAACATGACAATGCGGACATAGATCTTCACGACGAAGCTACAGATGAAACTGCCGTCGATGTCGTGGATCCACATGGCACCAGATCTCAATGCGGCTGGTGGCAAATTTGAAAGAGTAGATGTGATCTTTGGACGACGCAGACGTCGAAGAGGTTAGAGGGTGGTGTGTGTGGGGGGGGGGGGGGGGTATGTGTGGACGAAAAATGGTCTTTGTACCGAACAATTTCTTTTCTTTTCTTTTTCCAATTATTTTTTTGTTTCGGTTGGTAGTCAATTGAGCGGAAAGGGACGTGTCATGCAAGAAAAGTCCAGGCATACATTTTAATGGATATGGAAAACGAAGGATGAAGTTCTTAATTTCTAATATTATATTTATTTTAGTGGTCTGAGGTGAGTTGAAACAAGGCCCAAGGGTGAGAAGGTGTTTTTTTTAGTTCAAGAAAGAATAGAATTGGTATTGAAATTTAAAGTCCTTAAATTTCAATATATAACAACAATTGGGATTGAAATTTCAAGAGTCCTTAATTTTACAGTTTAGGGTATAGTGGTGAGAATTGGTAATTGTTATTGCAAAGTTCCTAAGTTCGGCCTGTTTGGTTATATGAAATCCAAAATTATTTGTGAGTTCACATTAAAGATCTGCTTGGATTGAGGAAAGAAAAAATAAGCAGAGTTAAGTAGGACTAAGTGAAAGAAAATTAAATGAAGGGGATGTGAGTCATTACATATAACCTTACTTGGAATAACTCTTGCTGATTTTTGGTTTTGAATTAGAGGAATATTAAGAAGAATACAATATTTACCAAAATATTCTTATTACATATGGTATAATATTAGATTGATTTGATTGAATTTTTAATTAAAACTTGTCAAAATATCTTCACAAAAAATAATAGCTACAAATCTAATACCTATAGAAATAAAATAACTAGAAAGTATGAGAAAGCGAGAAGAGACAAGACACAAGTGAGAATAGACAAGACACCTAGACAAAGTCAGGAATCTACGGAGCAGTAGCTTGAGAAAGCAAGAAAAATGAAAAAGAAAGTCATATATTTTATAGGTCAAATATGAGTATTTATGTCTTTTTAAACAAAATCTCTTATTTTCCTTCGTTAACCTCCCGATTGTGGGGGTTAAAAAATTGGACAAAAGAAGGATAAACAAATCCCCACTTAACCATTTATGATTCCTCTTCTAAATTTTTACCCTTAAACCAAGCAAAAAAAAAATTCTCCCTCACTTAATTTTTTCTTACTTAACTCTATTGAACTCTCAATCCAAGTAGACTCTAAGTTCTTGTTAGTGGGGCCCTCGTAAGAAAGTTATTCACTCGCTTATTAAAGTTATTCACTCAATCTTATTAGACCTGCTGAATTACAAGTTGGATAATGTTGGAATCCAAGGAAAGTGAGAAAGATACTTTGATATTATTTCATCTTGAAATGTTCCCCCATCAATTAATTTTCATATTTAAAAAAAAATTTAGAAATCAAACATAAATCTAATGAATCATCCAAATTTGAATTTAAAAATCAAGGTAAAATCAGACAATTCAGAATAAAATCAAGACAAACAATAAAATCAGACCAAAGTCAAGTTTTTAATCAATCAAGCAAATTAGTCTTAAATCAGACTACGACTACACCCCTGTAAGTATTATCGTTTGAAGTTCCTTTGATTTCCTTTCTTTCTCTGATTTACAAAAGCTTTATTAGTCACCCCAAAAGCTTTATTAGTCACCTCATAATATTCAGTGTAATTTCTAAGCTACTTTTGCCTTTCTGATTTGTGGGCAGTGTATGTTAAGTGTGGTTTGTTTACAAAGATCACAAACATACTTCATTGTTTTTTAGTTTACACTATTCAAGTTTGGTTTACGCTTTGTTATATTCATGTATTGGGGATCGTGTTGTGATATTTATTGTTACTTTTATTTTATTTAAGATTCTTCTATTTCTTATTTTCAAAGGAATATCACAACTTCTAGGTATTAATAGTTTTGCATAATAGATATCTTTAAACACTACATCAAAACAAACGTTTTCTAACAATTATAACCGTCATTATAATTTTTTCTAACATTTTTTTACTATTGATAAATTAGCACAGGGACGTTCCCGATTGTCACGACCCGCGTCCGCGTATCGGATACGAGTGCATAGTCAAGTCCAACTAAATTATGGTATTTTTTATTATTGGTTCTAAAAAAAGGTTTGATTTTTTTTTTGGAAGGTTTTGAAGTTGTTCATTTGATCTCGGTCCGAAGGTCCACCACATCCCGATCCGAAGGTCCGCACCTGCACTGCACATGCGCTGCACCCATTACCAACTCACCACTAAAAGAGAAATTAAATGGCGCCCAGGAGGCTCGAACCCGCAATGCACATATTGACCAATAGGAATAGAGTGACCAATAGAAATGGAGTGTACTAGTGCACATGATATGAGCGATAACCTCATATTTTTATATGAGCCAATGTATGTTGACCAATAGAAATGGAATCTACTAGTGCATATTCTTAGTAAGTTGTATAGTGCTAGCAGTAGCACCTCAATGTTGCATGCAGGTCCTAGTTGGTGATTTTGAAGCAAATGTCATGCTAGAGTATTCACTCAAAGAAGTGGGTTTTATGCATCCTGATCATTTTGATTTGTTTTTCCGACTTTCCTGTTTGGATCTAGGAAATAGTTTTTAGTAAATTGTCCATTGATTTGTGCAGGCAGAAGCCCTTCTAAGAAATAACTGGGATACTTCTTGTGTTCTGTTAATTGGTTGCATGATTGATTTTGTCAAATTTGTTTAATATTAAAGTTTTTTTTTCAGCTCAATATTCTCAACTATTTAATTTGTTCAAATTGATATCTTGTATTTTAATATTATACTACTAAATATTTTTAACTATTTAAGCTGCTCAAGTCAAGTCAATACCCTCCCGAATGACGCTCTAATTAACCTCTCTTTTTTCTCTCAGGACAAATCTTGGAAACAATCTGATTGGAAATAACATGTACTCCATCATGATTGTTATTTTTTTTTCTATGACACTAACGCCTCAGACTGTGATGAAGAAGACGTATCCAAAGATTTTTACTTTATCTCCTTATTAAACACTCTGCTCTTAGTAGGGGTGCAACTCAGACGGGTTGGGTCGAATTTGTACTCAATTCGAGTCCAATCCGATGAATCATATGTCTAGCTCGAGCCCAAGCCTAACCTCCGATTCAACATATATATAAAGTCCAATTTGTGAAAAAATATCATTTTTGAAACCAGAAGAAACATGTCGAGAACTGAAAAGAAGATGCAACCTAATAGCACGAGTGCAAAATTTTACACAGCAAACACAACATAAATATATGCATTTTGTACGTGAAAAATTGTACGATCGGAGGCCAAATTGTACTCCTGTATATTTTTTCGGATGATTTGTGCTTTGGTTCATGGCTAAATCACGGTAACTGTGTTGTTTTGTTCGGAAAAAAAATCAGAAAAATTTGATAATGATAAAAGAAAAACAAAAAAAACAAAAAAACAAAACAAAACGCATAGTGTTGCATGTATTGGCAGGTGGATGAAGCAATTATTAGCCTCTGAATATGAGAGAATACAATCTAACACGTAGTTCAGGTTTCAATCATTCAAATATTGGTTCCATTGGATGGACTACACAAATTTTGGGATCAAAGGTCATTTTATCATTTTCTACCATTTTCATACAAACCTAATCTATTCTAGATTTTTTTTTAATTATAAATTTAGACCTCAAGATGCATTTTTAGCTCCATCTACTAATGATGTTCTAAGATGGTAGCGGTCTTGTCTTTTCTTATATCTGAAGTAAACAACAACAACAACAAAGAAAATATATCCGTTAGGGGAAGTAGGACATCGATGTCAATAATCAATAATTTCTACTAATAATGCTCTAAGATGGTAACATGATGATGTTTGGGGATACAAAAATCGGAGATGTGAATCCTTCCTTGATGAGTTTAATAAATAATTAGTAAAAAAATTGTATTAAAAATTAGTGTACCTTGATGAAAATATGATTTTTATTATTATTATTAATTGATAAGTTAATGTTACTCAAAAAAAATTGGAGGAAGTGTATTCGGCTTTTGCAACAACTCCATAATACACCATAATAAATTTTTTTTTTTTTTTTAAGAAAAGCAATAATAGATGTGGAGCAGCCCAAAAAAAAAAAGCAAAGCAAAAAAATATTCAATAGTCATTCTTCACAAGCTAGAAGATATAAAACATGAAGTTTTATATTATTATATACACATCCTCCTCTTGTATATAATCAAAGGTCATCTACTACACAAGTTATATATATATATATAAAGCAATTTTTATATAGTCAAATTTTATATGGTCCAAATTTTATAGTCATTCATCACAAGATACAAGATGTCTGCTTCAACAATAATTGAATAAAAAAAGCAATTTGCTGCTTCAACAGCATCTCAAAGAAAAAAATGCTGCTTCAACATAGAAAACTACCTATTTGGAAGAAGTCATGAGAGAGGAAATACAAAACAAGTGTCCGGAAGAGAGAAGGGATAATGATATTTGATTTGTCAAATTTTTTTTATTCAGTTCGATTAGATTTTCGATCCAAAATCGAATAATGTTCACCCCTAGGTTCAAGTCTACACTAGATGAAAACGTGTGCCGTTGCTTTTTAAGTTCATATCCTTAAGTATATCCAAATCCAAATTATGGTGTTTAGATTAGGTTTAGGTAAAATACTTGTTGAACTTTAAAACCTTTTGATCTACCTTTTTTGTCTTCTTTTTGTTGATTCGGTTCCAAAAATATCACTCACATCCAACCTCTTTGGATTTCATGTTTGGAATTTGGACCCATACCGTCTTGCACCAAAAATGTGCCAGAGACAAAGTTCTCCAAATTCGTCAAACTTAGTATCTACGAGTCCAGAACGATGATACGAACCCAACGGAACATCCAGAACTGAATTTCGATGAGCCGATCACGAAATTGCCCTTCATATGGAACCGTGGGGCTCACGAAACGATATTTCGTCAACGTTCTCAGAATCGAACCAAACTTTGGTCACAGGATCAGCGTAACACTGCGAATCCGATGGCGTAAGTTTTATTGTGAAACGACAAGTACACACAAAATTAGGACGAGTGTCAGAACACATCGATACGGAACTTTCCGACGGATACACGTTGATTCCGGTATGCACGTACATCCAAATCAAGTTCCGCAAAAGACCACACATCCACATTGACGATACATGTCTTTCGGTGCAATCAGTATGCGACAAGATTGTCTGGTTTGACGGGACCAACTCCGTATCAAAAAGTATTATTATTTTATAAAAAAAATTCTCAAGAATTGGAACTCTGATTACTAACAATAGATTGCAAGCTAAAATATTCTAATTGAACACACTTCAAAAGGATTAAATAGGGTTCAGAGCCGAAGAATCGGTTCAAGGATCGGTTGCTCAAGGAGGGAGATATCACTTCATGAATCGGGGAGGTTGAACTCGGATTTCTGAACTCGGGTTCGAGTCACGGTTCCTCACGGCCGCGGGGAGGAGATGTTTAGCCATGGCGAGGCTCGGGGACACTCGAGGGAGGCCATCCAGTATAGGGGTGCTCGCCGGTGGTCGGGCCTCTCCGGGGATCGCCGGCGGCGTTGTGTCGGCGGCCAGAACGACAACGGCAGTAGCTACATCAACAGTAGGCGCAGCAACAGCAACAGCAACAGCTGCTGCGGCAGCGGCTCGGCCGCGGGGGGGGGGGGGGGAGGGGTGCAGGACGGTGGCGGCTTGTGATGGCAGTAGGTGGTGGTGGTTCGTGGAGAAGATGGCAAAGGTGGTGGTCATGGTGGCGGGTCGGTGATGGTGGCGATATGTGGTATAGAGTTGGCCGGAGGGGGGAAGGTGGTGGTCATGGTGGCTCGTGGGGATGGCAGCGGCGGTGGAGAGTTGGCCGGAGGGGTGAAGGTGGTGGTCGTGGTGGCTCGTGGGTATGGCAGCGGCGGTGGAGAGTTGGCTGGAGGGGTGAAGGTGGTACGGGTCATGGTGGCTCGTGGAGGAGTAGGTATTGGCGGATGCGGGTAAGGCCATGGCGGTGGAGGCGGTGATGGTGGTGGTGACTGGAACCATGGAGGAGGAGGTGGTGATGGCTGCGGGTGGTTTGTGGTGGCTCGTGGGGATGGCAGCGGCGGTGGAGAGTTGCTCCGGCGAGGTGAAGAAGGAGAAGAAGAATAATATAGGAGAAGAGAAGAAGAAGAAGAAGAAGAAGAAGAAGAAGAAGAAGAAAAGAAAAGAAGAAAAGAAGGTGAGAAGGAGGATTTCGGCTGTGTAAATAAGTAGAGGGAGGAGAGAGAGTGAGGGTTGGGGGATTCCTAGTTTTTCTAGGGATTAGGGCTGGCCACATGTGGGGGGGGGGGGGGGGTTGAGTGTGTGTTGATAAAGAGTGAGTGTGTGGTTGAGATGGAGTAGGGATTTGAATCAAGGGTCATGATTAATCATGAGGGAGTTGTACATAGCATGGAGGAGAGTGACCAAACATGTGAGGTTGGGGGGGGGGTTCTTTATTGGCTTTAACCAATAGTATCACGCCTCAGTCCCAAAATACGTAGGACTAGGAACACGTACGCATGCCAACCGTATGTATATGGCAACTCTAACATATGGATACCATAATACACACGTACGCTATAATATGAATATAAACTCACATATGGTATATATATAGTCACATGTCACAGAAATACTAATCTCATCCATACAACAAGTCATAGAAAAGAAATAACTAAACTAAAATAATGAGTCTGAATAATCCAAAGTAATAGTCGAGTGGAGACAAATCCACTACCAATGACTATATCAATACTAAAATGAGGGAGAAAGGTAAATCTCTAATATAAATAAGATGATGATATAAAGGTATCAGCGAAGCGATTCGTCGCTAGAGATAATCAAAGATGCTCAGAAGGTAAGACCTCCTCGGAAGAGATAAGTAGTAAGTCCTGATCCGTGCTCCTGCGAATAGTCAAGATCGTCTACACCTGGAAAGGGACCAGGTCCTCAGAGGGACGTAACAAGATACATAGAAGCATGTCAATTTGAATACGGTAAACATGCATAATAGGTAGAAAATATGTAAGTACGCTGTACAAGATAATCTATATGAATGCATAATGAGGATAACTTTTCGACGTATGAGCATGGGTAGGCTACTCTATCTAATCTCACAACTCACACACCCGTCAGGAACATCATCAGCCGTCATACCGCGGGGGTAGCGACCATCGTGACACCATCAGCCGATATACCGCGGGGGTAGCGACCATCGGACATGACTACCTTAGTGCGTGCTAGTTACTATGGTTTACCAGAGTGGTTATAGCCCATACGCCTACTGATTGTCCATCCCTCCCATGATACTATGTGTCAAGTGTGTGTCAACGTATATATATATATATATAGCATATACTTATGATTGAAAGAAAACACAAATGCAATGAATATATACAAAAATATAATAAGCATGCAAAGTACTGTAAGCAATTTGGCGAGGTATCTTGCCTAGTAAGAAATCTGCGAAGTGTAACGTCCAGGAGTCAAGCACACAGGGTCAGAAACTACGGTCTCAGAATGAACGTCTCCGGATGCTGAAATAAACATCACCAACGATTCCAGAATAAGCGAGATAGCTAAAAAATACTACCCTTTCGTCCAATTTGGACACAGGGGCAAAACGATAATTTTAGGTCAAAGCAGGGTTCACATGTGGCCCACTTTGCACCGAAAAGCGTGCGAGAGGTAAAGATATCTAAAAGGGACAAATTATAGGTCAAACAAATTCTAAACGTCAATACAAACTCAACGGTTCATCCACTTTTGGATTCCGGTGAGCCGAACACAAATTCGCCCAAAAAGTCAACCGTAGAGCCCGCAAATAGGCGGCTTGGTCAACAATCTCAGAATTGCGTGAAAATTGGGTCATAGGACCAGCGTGATACCACAAATCCAATGGCATAAGTTTTATCGCGTTCTGACAAACGTACACTAAATGGTGCAGTATTTTACAAAAGTCGCGATACAGGGCCATTTCACGGATATGGTGTGATTTCGACGCTCACACACGTCCAAATCAGTTTTTGCGAAAGCCCACACGTCTGGACATACCATATATGCCTTTCGATGCAATTGTTATACGACGGGGCGGTCCCGTTTGGCAGGGCGTGCTCCGTATCACAAATTTTTATTATTTTAAAAACAGATTTTTCCTGATTTTTAACCTAATTTAATTCTGCATATAACATCAAATAAAATAATGTAATTAATAGAAAATAATCTCAGTTATGTGGTCTTCGCATAGCAAGAAGAAAAACTTAATTTAGATCTCTGTGGTGTGAGATACGAGTCCGTAAACATTGATGGTTACAACAGTTTTTCTTAGAATAAAAGTGGTCGTTTTTCTCCAACTTGGTCTCGGTTTTCACCTAGGGTTATGCACTGTTCGAAGTAAACTAATACATAGAGTTGGAAGAGAGATAGGTCATGAATATACCGGTGAAGACGGGATAGAGTTTGGTCGAGCGATGGCGCAAAAATCGAGGCCTGAACAGGAGTAAGATGTTGTGTATTCGCTATCACGGCGCGGGGTTGACGCGGACGCGCGGTGGTGGTCCCGGTGAGCGGTTGCTCCGGTGCTAGGCTCCGGCGGCACGGCGGTGGTATCGCAGGGTTGGGGGGGAAGTAGGTTTAGGGTTAGGGTTTTGTAAGAGTAATAGTATATATATATATATATATATATATATATATATATATATATATATATATATAGGGGGAGCGAGGATAGGCGGGTCATGCGGCACTGGGTTTGGGAATTTTGCTGCTGCTGTTGGGGTTTAATAGCGGCCGGGTCTAGGTTTTAGCAGGTAGAGTTTAGTTATAAGGGTTTAGGGTTATGGGTTATTATTTATTCTATTTTTTTTCTTTTATTCTTTTTCTTTTTTATTTTTTTATTATATTTTTTTCTATTTCTTATTCTTTTAATAAAATTATATATATATATATATATATATATATATATATATATATATATATATATATATATATATAAAATTTTAGAAATTATATTAGTGCATACAATAAATTTATCAATCATCCACAAGGTCTCCTACATGAAATAAATTAAGGTAAAATTACGCATTGCTCCATAAATCCTCTATTGCATAATCACCTAGAAATAAAAATCCAATAAATTCTATTTATTCTAATTAGCTAATAAATACTATAAATCAATTAAATAATTAATATGTTTTAGAAAAAATTAAGGATTTTACATTCTACCCAACTTATAAAAATTTTGTCCTCAAAATTGACAATACCTATATTCATAATAATCACTATAGCTATTACACTACATTGTTATTTAGCAGTGCTTCCTAAAAGTCATGGTCTGCCATTCTATCAATTCCTCATTTATTGTCCATACACTATTCTATTTCTAACTCATCCACACTACCCAACTTACAAGAATTCTACTAGTAGTCAAAGTCTCTTGCGGCTATTGTTTAGGTTGTAAGACGAATTTATTTATTGGGTCGAGAATCTTGGGATACCTGTTTGGAATCTCACAACCATAAATTTTTTTGTAACCGTCAAGTATCGTAGTCTAATACTGTCATGCCACATGACCAGTATGTTTGCAAATACTTCGACTACTCTATTATAACGGTCTAGCTGCAGCTGTCGCTACTTCGCCAGCGAATTATCATAGTTGTCAGTTCGTAACAAGTGACTTCCACTCTTTCCTAAGCTTAGTGTCACGCCCCAGTCCCAAAATACACGGGACTAAGTTATGTGGCAATAGCCAGCTGACACATCCCCAAGGATATCCCAATTTAATGGGTCCTAACGAAGAGTGCTACGTTGTCCTAAATAACTAACATGTCCCAATATCAGTCAACAACAGGCAACTAATCTCATCCACAAAATAATCAGCAAGAAGTACTAAATAAACTGCTGGAAGATAAACACCAGTCTCAAGATATCATAGTACAACCAATAATGTCAGGTGGGAACAAACCCACTACTATGACGAAATAAAGTACTGAAATGATAGATAAAGATAATGACTGGGGCATCGGCTGACTAGATAATAATGAACCCAATCCTAGGAAGAAGGCCTACTAAGTGATCACGGGAACTCAGACGGTTGCACCTCTAACTCCTCGGCTGTAGTAAATCTCGTCTCCTGTCCTGGTCCGTATACGGTGGGGTAGTAAGCCTCGTCCAAATCTGGAAAGGTACCAGGTCCTCAGAGGGACGTAACAAGATACATAGAAACATGCCATATATATAAATACTGAATAAAGTAAATGCAATAAAGGGTGTACTAACCATCTAAGTGAATACAATGTGAGGACAACTTTGGTACGTATGAGTAGGTGTAGGCGTAACATCCATACCGCTCCGAAGAACGGGAAATCTGCAATGATATATACGTCTATACCGCTCCGAAGAACGGGGAATCTGAATAGTATAACGTCCATACCGCTCCGAAGAACGGGGAATCTGCAAGTATATATATATATCCATACCGCTCCGAAGAACGGAGAATCTGAATAAAGGGAGTCATTGGATCCGTGGCTCCTCCGGATACTACGGATTCCAATGGGTGTATCCCATACGCCTACTAGTGGTCCTCCCCTCCCAATGTAGATACGCAAATCGAATACTCGACGTGCATACCACGTAGCTACATGCCAGTCTCTGCTATCATATAATATAAACCTAAATTTTGTACTAACCGTGATGCATGTCACACGTACCGATAGCTAGTCGAATACGCGAACCCGCATCCCAATATGAATGTCACTGTGAAACGTGTAAGAGTGTCAGGTCTCGGAAGATATCAGAGTATCCTCCAATGGGGTGAGTCTGCTAGTGACTAGGTCGAGTATACTAAATCATCGGCGTATCCGTCGATAGCACCGGAATCAAATTCGGATGCACACAGCCATATGAAATAGAACAACAATATATCATACAACATATGCAGCATGAATTTAAACAGTAAATATGGCAAGGTATCTTGCCTGAGTCCTCAAGCTGTGAATGCTAAAAGTCGGTTCCTGCAGTGTCTCCTGGTTGATCCAATGATCCTAAACACAATATAATATAGCAATCCATCATCAGACACTAAACAATACATACATAACTACAACGTTGCTCTTAGATATTAACGCAAGTTCACGGTGGATAGACTACAGGGTCGCGTGTGCACGTAGCTAAGATACAAGCGTGCCCTGTCCTCTGTCACTGTGTACCTCACATAAATAAATCACTAATTTATGGTTTTCACGAAACTATACTACGTCTTGTTAAATTATACTTCATTATTCTCCATGCATATTGCACTAAGTCTACGACTACGCTCTCAGGT
The DNA here is from genome assembly GCA_036927795.1 of Iris macrosiphon. NCBI lineage: Eukaryota > Viridiplantae > Streptophyta > Magnoliopsida > Asparagales > Iridaceae > Iris > Iris macrosiphon. Next base: position 232,381,171 of record JAYESA010000004.1, read on the forward strand.
GGAACACAAGTTCTCTGCACTGGTCATTTGGTCGAAATAATTATTAACCATAGACTCCATTAAATCTTATTAAACATTCATACTAATACCCATGGTTTACTGTGACTTAATCGTGTCATCATCCGACACGATGACGCGGTTGTTACGATTTATAAATCATGCAACAAAGGAGGGGGTGTTTACCAATCGTAGTCGAGGGGTGCTTGTCCAGTCGACGTCAGCCTTCGGTGCGGCAGCTCCGGCGTCGTGCGACAACTCCGGCAGCAGCAGCAACAGAAATGGCCGGGGTCGCAGCAGCGGCTACGGCCATTAGATCAGGGGGGGGAAGCAACGCCTGGATGGAGGTCCAGCCGTAGGGGTCAGGGTTGGTCTGTCGCGGTTGGGCGGTCGAGTTTTGAGTGCAGGTGGTCGAGATCGGATGTGCAGGCGGGTGTGGGGCGGTCGGGATTGGATGAGGGGCAGTCGGGATTGGATGCAGGCGGTCGGGATCGGATGCAGGCGACTGTGGGCGGTCGGGATTGAAGCACAGGCGGTCGGGGTTGAAGTGCAATCGACTGTGGTGGTGGTGTTAGTGTAATCGGAGTCGGTGTGGCCGGTCGGGAGGGATGTGGGGCGGTCGGGATTGTTCGGCTAGCGTTTGGGAAATATGAATAAATAGTAATTTCTTAGGGTTTTATGGTTGAATATGTATATTTATATGTGGAAAGTTTGTGGGCTGGCCATGAGGCTTGGGCCAGCCAGGACTCATGGAAGTGGGGGCTGGTCCACATGAAAGGGAGCACGTGTAACACCCCGTTCCGTTCAAACGGACTGCCGACTCAAACGGTAAAAGTGCAGCTGTCTCGACCCGTTTTGCCTCAAACGAGAAGCAAAGGATATCCAGACTTGTCCCTACAGGAATACAGCTTAGGTTTTCAGAGGCTCGCTTGACGTATCGCTCTACCGAGGCGAATCATCGCTAAGGTGGGTGACTACGTTGAACTTGTCTTTGCTTAGCCAGTGCATATAAAACCTGGAATGATACATGCTATTCGCTAGGTGAATCACCCCTTGCATGCTAATATGAATCCAACGCACCTAGCTAAGGAAATAATCCCAACTTGTATTGTTTATGCTAGAACATGGAAATGAAATATTGCTTATATATATGTTCAGACCCTCGCATGCCAAGTCCCTTACGGTTTCAACTCTCGGCTTACCTTCGGGTCCGAACAAACGTGTCTGCTTATGTTCCTTAGAAATGCATGCTTGCCTGCTTATGAATGTTTAACGTTACTGTATTGTGCTTGCATTCTTGTTAGCCAGGAGACTGTCAAATAGTCATTCTGTGCGATTGAACCTGCAAGTATCAGGGACCGTTAGGTCACCAAGGCAATCTCCGCCCCAGGAGAAATGCATCAAGGCAAGTGAATATTGTACTGTACTGTGATCACATCAAATTTCCCTTGAATGAGAATCCTGTACAAGTTCGTTCATAGCAGAAATTCATGACTGTACTCGTGTTACTGACTGTATTGTGAAGGATGTGATATTGGAAAGGCCTTAACCTGCATGTCGCGGACAACTCAGAAATGAGGCATAGTTCCACGGACGGTCACTAGGGCACTGGGGTCACTCTGGTTCGGATGGAACTCCATTGTTCAGCCTACTGTACTGGACGAGATGGTGTGTAGCATCCATTGTTCTTTCGCTGTATACCATCCTCTCCACGGCTGAACCCTACTGTGTAGTCTACTGTACTGGACGAGATGGCTTATAGCGCCCACTGTACTTTCGCTGCAAACCATTCTCGTTTAAGACTAGTGTCCAAATGGCTATGTCAGCGACTCATGTTCATATAGATAAGTCATCATCGCTTAGCGGCTATCCGCGTGCGAGTTATTGCATCGCATCAATGAACAACTGAACACCTGAACGATCTTGAAATAATAGTACTCGTGTTGCATATGCTATGCCTCCTGAATGTTTATACTTGCCCGTGCTTGAATTGTAAATGTTTGCTTTGGACAGGAAAGGACAAATGGTAAGTTGGTAAGTCTCGCCGTGTTTCCTCTTATGTCGCACGGCGCACTGCCACACGAGTTAGGCTATTCAAATATTGCATGAAACTGATCCTAAGGCAACTAGAAAGACAACTTAATAGTTGGTGCACGGAACTTATATTACGTGTTTGGATTTGTCGAGAGGGCGAGTAGCTTCCCCACCAGTGCATTCAATGTACTGATAATCCACCAGTTTGAATGCATGGTGCGGGAGAACCTCGTTCGGTGCGGATCCCTCCCTCGTGCGTGCTAAGGTGTGAAGATCACTCCGAAGCAACGGTGCATCCGGAACTGAAGCACGTATACAAGACATAATGTTGGAACTTGCTTGAACATCGCCTGTAGAAATCATTCCACTATTGTAGCCACTTGGCACACTTTTACTATTTCAGAGAGAGAGGCTTGAGTGAATTGTAATCTCGGCCAAGCGTCGCCTATAACACTTGTTTATATCAATAAAGAGCTTGCTTTACTTCAACTTGTGTTATTCAATGCTTTCGCTATATTGTCAACTCAGTGAACTTGTTACCGATCGCCTATGCGTTCATGACTTCGCTGCACTCGGACAATCTGTACGACTCTGTGGCTTAGAACTCTTACCGCCAGCCAATGAACCACGGCCTTGCACGGGCGTGGCTCACGCTCGTGCGGCATCACGCCCGAATGGGTCAAAGTGATCGTTCCACGGGAGCGCTGGTGTGGTGATTCTTGCCTAGCGGAAACGGTCGATTTGCCTGCGGAAGATCGGGGCGTGACATGTTGGTATCAGAGTCTGGCTTCTACGCCTTTGGACTTCGATTCGATATCTCAGTTATGAAAGCTCGTTCGTGGGTTATGTGCACACTCTATCTCAATGCCTCGATGGAATGTTCCAACAATAAGTCTAAATACTTTCAAAATCCATTTTGAATGATATGATTGCTTGCATGATATTGTTCTACGGTTGGCCTTTGTGCCAACCTGTGCGAACCCTTGAGAGTATCGCTAGTAGCTTATCCGATTTCACTAACTCTAAGTTTGGTTGAATGCATCTATTCGAGGGATGCCTTAAACTTGTGCACCATCCAAGACTTAAGAAAAGGTGAAACTCTAGTGCTAAGACTTCGCTATCACTAAGCTGGTTAACGTGCTCACGCTAGAGGTACACTTTGAAAGTGCGCACGATCCAGACTAAGCAATATGCTGATTTCGATGCTAGTGCAAGTGAATATCCAAATAAACAAGTACAACGACTTGTCTAGGATTGCCTCAACCCTAGATTACTGCTTGTCCTCAGTAAGTCTCGAGGATGAGACTTTTTCTGAGTTGGGTAGGATGTAACACCCCGTTCCATTCAAACGGACTGTCGACTCAAACGGCAAAAGTGCAACTGTCCCGACCCGCTTTGCCTCAAACGAGAAGCAAAGGATATCCAGACTTGTCCCTACAGGAATCCAGCTTAGGCTTTCAGAGGCTCGCTTGATGTATCGTCCTACCGAGGCAAATTATCGCTAAGGTGGGTGGCTACGGTGAACTTGTCTTTATTAGCCAGCACACATAAAACCAGGAATGATACATGCTATTCGCTAGGTGAATTACCCCCTACATGCTAATATGAATCCAACGCACCTAGCTAAGGAAATAATCCCAACTTGTATTATTTATGCTAGAACATGGAAATGAAATATTGCTTATATATATGTTCAGACCCTCGCATGCCAAGTCCCTTACGGTTTTAACTCTCGGCTTACCTTCGGGTCCAAGCTTATGTTCCTTAGAAACACATGCTTGCCTGCTTACGAATATTTAACGTTACTGTATTATGCATGTATTCTTGTTAGCCAGGAGACTATCAAATAGTCCTTCTGTGCGATTGAACCTGCAAGTATCCGGGACCTTTAGGTCACCAAGGCAATCTCCGCCTAGGAGAAATGCATCAAGGCAAGTGAATATTGTACTGTACTGTGATCACATCAAATTTCCCTTGAACGAGAATCCTGTACAAGTTCGTTCATAGCAGAAATTCATGACTGTACTCGTGTTACTGATTGTATTATGAAGGATGTGATATTGGAAAGGCCTTCACCTTCATGTCACGGATAACTCGGAAACGAGGCATAGTTCTATGGACGGTCAATGGGACACTAGGGCCGCTCCGATCCGGATGGAACTCCATTGTTCAGCCTACTGTACTGGACGAGATGGTGTGTAGCGCCCAATGTTCTTTCGTTGCATACCATTCTCTCCACGTCTAAACCCTACTATGTAGTCTACTGTACTAGACGAGATGGCTTGTAGCGCCCACTGTACTTTCGCTGCAAACTATTCTCGTTTAAGACTAGTGTCCAAATGGCTATGTCAGCGACTCATGTTCATATAGATAAGTCATCCTCGCTTAGCGGCTATCCGCGTGTGAGTCATTGCATCACATCAATGAACAACTGAACACCTGAACGATCTTGAAATAACAATACTCGTGTTGCATATGCTATGCCTTCTGAATGTTTATACTTGCCCGTGCTTGAATTGTAAATGATTGCTTTGGACAGGGAAGGACAAATGGTAAGTTGGTAAGTCTCACCGTATTTTCTCTCTTATCACACGGCGTACTGGCACACGAGTTAGGCTATTCAAATATTGCATGAAACTGATCCTAAGGCAACTAGAAAGACAACTTAATAGTTGGTGCACGAAACTTATATTACGTGTTTGGATTTGTCAAGAGGGCGAGTAGCTTCCCCACCAGTGCATTCAATGTACTGATAATCCACCAGTTTATATGCAGGGTGCGGGAGAACCTCGTTCGGTGCGGATGCGTCCCTCGTGCGTGCTAAGGTGTGAAAATCACTCTGAAGCAACGGTGCATCCGGAACTGAAGCACATATACAAGACATAATGTTGGAACTTGCTTGAACATTGCCTGTACAAATTTGTAGCCACTTGGCACGCTTTTACTGTTTCAGAGAGAGAGGCTTGAGCGAATTGTAATCTCGGCCAAGCGCCGCCTGTAACACTTGTTTATATCAATAAAGAGCTTGCTTTACTTTAACTTGTGTTATTCAATGCTTCCGCTATATTGTCAACTCAGTGAACTTGTTACCGATTGCCTATGCGTTCATGACTCCGCTGCACTCGGACAATCTGTGTGACTCTGTGGCTTAGAACTCTTACCGCTAGCCAATGAACCACGGCCTTGCACGGGCGTGGCTCACGCTCGTGCGGCATCACGCCCAGATGGGTCAAAGCGATCGTTCCGCGGGAGCGCTGGCGCGGTGATTCTCGCCTAGCGGAAACGATCGATTTGCCTGCGGGAGATCGGGGCGTGACAACACGTAGGCTGGGTTAGCTTCTGCTTGAGGTAGAATTGGCCTATAATTTAATTAATTTAAACAATTAAACATGGTGATTCCTAATATGTTGAAGACATATAGAACTAGATTTGGGGTGGTACACACGAGTCGTGGCATATCAGGCTTGATGTAGACTGATACCCTAATTTGGGTACTTGGGATTTGGGTAGTGGTTGTTCCTAGATTTAAATAATTCCTACATTTGATGAGGGGGTTTACACTTAGTCTAAGTTTTTGGGCAATAATTAAGGTCTTGACTAGCTTATAAAACTATTAGAAGTAATTACTAATTCAATAATCCAACTAATTAACGTTTAGACTAAGGGATGATATTTATGGTTTAAAATAATAAGAGGATACAGATATTGCTATAGTGCATATACATAAGGGTTATCATTATGTACTCATCTTTTAGTTATTAATTATTTACTAAACTATTTGTGTTTTAACTATCAAAATGAGGGTGAGGTTGAAGTAATCAAACAATTCATAATGGCACAAAAAGATACAACTATGATAAAAAGAGTTAAGCACGAGATAAGGAATGGATAGAGAAGAGAAGATAAGCCACCCAAGGGGGTGAGATGGTGATAGGAAGAGAATACTACTACTGCTACGTGTGTCATCCATTAGCTTCGTGGATATGCCATCTAGTTAGGATATCAACATATCCTCATAACTGCTAAACTACCATCTATATAATTCTACGTATACTATGCACCTAAGATCCAGTGTCATAAAGGGGGTCATGAGTATGAAATGACAAATATAACTAAGGTCGTACCTATATCTACGACTTTCTGTGCCTGCACTCTCTTGTTTGTCATCCTGAGTGCTTTGCCTATGGGGCAAATCTAGTACTATCCGTGTATCAAACTTATACTAAGCACGAACGTTCGTCTTTCCAAAATAGGGGAAGACAGAAAACAACAATAAAGAATTCAAGTAGGAGGTAATAGAATACAAGTACGGGATTAAAAGGGATTAGAGCATTTAAAAGGGAGTTGCCAAGGCAGTTGTGGATTAAAATCTTATTTTGGGTAAATTCTTATTCGCATGCTCATATCAGTACAATGATGTAACCGATAAGATATGCTCGGACATGTCTAAAGGGCAACTATATTCGTCTAACAAGTTGAGTCAACTATATCTCAATCCACATAAAGTAGTGATACGAATATCGAACCAAGCGCACTAATTGATCAGACCATAATGCACTGATTCTGATTTAGACAATATATTAGTGTGGGCCCCCAATAATACATGTGTCATGAACAAGCTCAATAAAAGAATAAGCTTGCAAAACTAAGCTATAATAGCAGCATAAGTCGAGGTAGTACAAAAAAATATAAGTACGCTTGATTATGATGGAGGAAGGTACAGAATAATTTAAGTTCACCAAGAAGACCGGTGTTGTGCCTCTACAGTTGCCATACTAATTTCTTGTCTAAGTCTAAAGTCAACCAAATGGGTGTATAGGTCTTTAAGTTCTACAGTCTAGATAAACACTAAAGTTCTATAGTCTAGATAAACACTATATTCTTATGCAAGCCTATAGTTGGTGTCATTCATTTATTTTTCATTAATTGGTCAGAAGAACTATGTGATACTAGGTTATGAGGCATACTACCAAACTTACAAAGATTTAACTAATAGTGTTATTGAATACTAGAGTGTATATACATAGTACAAGGCACCTTCCTAACCCCTATCAAGCACGAAGGAAAGATTAACATTGAGAAGGGATCAAGCAAGATGCAATGCAAGCAATCAAATAAGAATGCGGAACAAAATCAAGAGAGGTGATAATTAAGTAGATGAGATCATATATTCTAATCCTATGCGCAGGCTTGCTCGGTATAGTAATGTAACCGAGACAATATGCTCTCGACCTGCATGGGCTTCCACAAAAATATGTCACGTTCCAGTCCTAAAATACGTAGGACTAGGAACACGTAAGCATGCCAGCAGTATGTATATAGTAACTCCAATATATGGATACCATAATACACACGTACGTTGTAATATTAATATAAACTCATATGTGGTATATATATATAGTCACAAGTCACAGAAATACTAATCTCATCTGCACAACAAGTCATAGAAAAGAAATAACTAAACTAGAATAATGAGTCTGAATAATCCAAAGTAATAGTCGGGTGGAGACAAATCCACTACCAATGACTATATCAATACTAAAATGAGGGAGAAAGGTAAATCTCCAATATAAATAAGATGATGATATAAAGGTATCAACGAAGCGATCCGTCGCTAGAGATAATCAAAGATGCTCAGAAGGTAAGACCTCCTCGGAAGAGATAAGTAGTAAGTCCTGATTCGTGCTCCTATGAATAGTCAAGATCGTCTACACATGGAAAGGGACCAGGTCCTCAGAGGGACGTAATAAGATACATAAAAGTATGCTAATTTAAATATAGTAAACATGCATAATAGGTAGAAAATATGTAAGTACATTGTATAAGACAATCTATATGAATGCATAATGAGGATAACTTTTTGACGTATGGGCATGGGTAGGCTACTCTATCTAATCTCACAACTCACACACCCGTCAGGAACATCATCAGCCGTCATACCGTGGGGGTAGCGACCATCGTGAAACCATCAGCCGACATACCGCGGGGTAGCGACCATCGGACACGACTACCATAGTACGTGCTACTTACTATGGTTTACCAAAGTGGTTATAGCCCATACGCCTACTGATTGTCCTCCCCTCCCATGATACTATGTGTCAAGTGTGTGTCAACATATATATATATATATATATATATATATATATATATATATATATATATATATATATATATATATATATATATATATATATATATATATATATATATATATATATTTATAGCATATACTTATGACTGAAAGAAAATACACATGCAATAAATATATACAGAAATATAATAAACATGCAAAGTACTGTAAGCAATTTGGCAAGGTATCTTGCCTGGTAAAAAAGCTGCAAAGTGTAACGTCCAGGAATCAAGCACACAGGGTCAAAAACTACGGCCTCAGAATGAACGTCTCCGGATGTTGAAATAAACATCACCAACATTCCTAGAATAAGCGAGATAGCTAGAAAATACTACCCTTTCGTCCAATTTGGACATATGGGCAAAACGGTAATTTCGGATCAAAGCGGGGTCCACATGTGGCCCACTTTGCACCGAAAAATGTGCCAGAGATAAAGGTCTCTAAAAGGGATAAATTATAGGTTAAACAAATTCTAAACGTCAATACGAACTCAACGGTACGTCCACTTTTAGATTCCGGTGAGCCGAACACAAATTCGCCCAAAAAGTTAACCGTGGGACCCGTAAATATGCAGCTTGGTCAACCATCTTAGAATTGCGTAAAACTTGGGTCACAGGACCTGCGTGATACCACGAATCCAATATCATAAGTTTTATCGCGTTCTGACGAGCGTACACTAAATGGTGCATTATTTTGCAAAAGTCACGATACGGGACCTTTTTACGGATACGGGATGATTTCGACGCGCACACACGTCCAAATCAGTTTTTGCGAAAGCCCACACATCTGGATATACCATACGCATCTTTTGGTGCAATTGGCATGCGACGGGGCGGTCCCGTTTGGCGAGACGCGCTCCGTATCATAATTTTTTATTATTTTAAAAATATGTTTTTTCGGATTTTTAACCTAATTTAGTTCCACATATAACACAAAATAAAATAATATAATTGACAATAAATAATTTCGGTTAGGTGTTCTTCGCATAGCAAGAAGAAAAACTCAATTCGGATCTCTGTGGTGGGAGATACGAGTCCGTAAACATTAATGGTTACAACAGTTTTTCTTAGAATAAAAGTGGTCATTTTTCTCCAACTTGGTCTCGGTTTTCACCTAGGGTTACGCGTTGTTCGAAGTAAACTAATAACAGAGTTGGAAGAGGGATAGGTCGTGAACATACAGGTGAAGACGGGGTAGAGTTTGGTCGAGCGATGGAGCGGAAATCCAGACCTGAACAGGAGTAAGATGTTGTGTATTCACTGTCACGGCACGGGGTTGACGCGGACGCGCGGTGGTGGTCGCGGCGAGCGGCTGCTCCGGTGTTGGTCTCCGGCGGCGCGGCGGTGGTGTCGCAGGGTTGGGGGAAAGTAGGTTTAGGGTTAGGGTTTTGTAAGAGTAATAGTATATATATATATATATATATATATATATATATATATATATATATATATATAGAGGGAGTGGGGATAGGCGGGTCGCGCGACACTGGGTTTGGGAATTCTGCTGCTGTTGTTGTGGTTTAATAGCGGCCGGGTCTAGGGTTTAGCGGGTAGGGTTTAGTTATAAGGGTTTTGGGTTTTGGGTTATTATTTATTCTATTTTCTTTTTTTTTTATTCTTTTTCTTTTTCTTTTTTCTATTCTATTCTTTTCTATTTCTTGTTCTTTTAAAAAAATTATATATATATATATATATATATATATATATAATTCTAAAAATTATATTAGTACATAAAATAAATCTATCAATCGCCCACAAGGTCTCTTACATGGAATAAATTAAGGTAAAATTATGCGTTGCTCTATAAATCCTCTATTGCATAATCACCTAGAAATAAAAATTCAATAAATTTTATTTCTTCTAATTAGCTAATAAATACTATAAATCAATTAAATAATTAATTAAATAATTAATATGGTTTTAAAAAAATTAGGGGTTTTACAAATAAGGTGGTGACACCTAGCACCCCTTTTGCCATTAAGCCCCTTAACTTTTGGATATTTGCACATGAAGGAAAAATTATGCGGATTTGGTGTATAAAGCGGTGTTTGGTATTTTGTAGGATGAAGGGGTGTTGTGTGTTTTGTATGGGCCTCATGAAAGGGGTATTGGGTTAAATTAGGTTTAGGTTGGAATTAGTTTAAAGTTGGTGTCCCCAATTTAATTAAATAAAATGTCATGTGCTCTTAAATTAAATGGGGGCACATGGGGTCTTAATTAGGGGTGACACAAAGGTCATGAACGGTGTAGGCTTGGTGTCAGTCTTGGGCCCTTTAATTTATTCGGCGAAACGGGTTGAGTTTTGTCCCCAAATCAATGGCAATGACATAGGTACGCGATATAGGATTAAAGAATTAATTTTTTTGACTGGGAAGTTATGCAATTAAATTAGAGCACAAGGGAGGGTGTTTGTGAGTGACAGAAATGTCCAGCGCCTAGGTTGGCTTGTCAGGTCAAGAGTGCAATAATTTGTTAGAAATTAAAGGCTATTGTTGGGCTCCAATAATTGTAACAACGGTACGGTGCACTAAGGGTTTAAATTAAAGAACCAGTCAATGCAATATAAATTCTAAACCTTAAACAACCTAAAGCTAAACCAAAATTTCTAACCATATCTAATCTACCTAAAGTAAGAATTTGAGGGGGTTTATACTAGGTAACTCTTGGTGGTGTCACAACATTGTAACATGAGGTCACTGGCCTCTTTGTAGTGCTATCTACCACTCTTAATTTTATAATATATGCGATGCTACGCAGATATGACATAGCTTACAAATTAGAGGCATTATCCTATCGAGGAACCTCATGGTTGTTTCACCCACTGTAGCATGAGGTCCTCTGCTCCTTTGTAGTGTTATGCTACCGTGCTTCCTGTAAAGCGGGCCAGACATTCCAAATACCCTAGAACTATTCAAGGCGTCGAGCCATCCTCCCACAGGACTTTGTTCTACTCAGAGAACAGATAGTAGACAACAGTGGTTCTGGGTCCGTAACCCCTCAATGTCTCAAAGGACTATCCATTGTTCTTGATATTCTTCCAGTCAATGATCTTTCTTTGAACCAAAAACTAGATGCCTAGTAGATTTTTTTTTGAACTAATATCATAAAAATTTATTGTAGAATTATAAAGACATAATATCACAATGTCTTCAAGCCCATTTTGCTTGCTATATCCTCGACCAGTTGGCATTTGAAACCTTTGGTGAATGGATCGGCCTGATTTTTCTGGCTTCGAACATCAATCACGGCCTTGACTCTAGTCTTGATAAGATCATTCATTGCCCCATGCCTCAGACGCACAGTCCTCTTCTTACCATTGAAGAGATCATTTGATGCTACCGCTGCAGTTGTCTGGTTGTCCCAGTATATCGGTACCGCCGAAATCTATGCTCCAACCACTGAAAGATTATACATGAGCTCCTGAAGACACTATGCTTTATCAGCTGCAGCTGTCAGTGCACAGAACTCAGATTCCATCGAGTAAGGAGAGAGCGTTGTCTGCTTCTTTGATTTCCATGCTATAACAGCTTTACCCAAGGAGAAGACGTATCCTCCTGTGGACTTTTCGCTCTCTACTTCTGAACACCAACTTGTATCACTGAAGCCTTTCACTACTGTCGGATACCCATATATTATAGTACAGTGCATACTTCTGAGTTCTCATGAGATATCTCATTACTCTCTTCACAGCTTTCTAGTGCTTAACACATAGATTGCTCGTGAACCGACTCAGCATCCCCACGACAAAAGCTATGGCAGGCCTTGTGGCAGTTGTTCCATACATCAAACTCCCAATGACACTTGAATAATCCAGCTTCCTGACACTTTCCCTCGGATTTTCCTTCAACTTCTTGTCATACTTATACAGAGTATCGATCCCTGGAAGATCCTGATATCCATAGCGTATGAGCATCTTCTCAATATATGAGACTGTGACAGCGTCACTCCAGTGTTTGTCCGGATGATCTTTATCCCCAGGATAACATCATCTTTTTCTAAGTCCTTCATACTGAACTTGGATGAGAGGAACTTCTTTCTCTCAGTGACACGTGCTAGATCCATACCCAAAATCAATATATTGTCCACATATAGACAAACGATGACTCATCTTCCGTCAGCGAACTTCATGTAAATACATACTTGTCTGTCTCACTGACCTTGTAAACATTTGATATTATAGATTTATCAAACTTCTCATGCCACATCTTGGGAGCTTGCTTCAGATCGTATAATAATTTTACCAACTTGCAGACCTTGTCTTCTAGCCCTTTGACGATAAATTCTTCTGGTTGTTGCATGTAAATATCTTCGGTCAACTCATCATTCAGGAATATTGATTTTACATCCATCTGATGTATAACTAGCTTATGAATTGTACTTATAACAATCAATATCCTGATGGTCGTTATCCGCGCTACTAGAATATATGTGTCGAAGTAGTCAATCCCCTGCTTCTGAGAAAATTACTTGGTGTCACGCCCCAATCTCCCGCAAGCTCGATCCTCCCCACTGAAAGTGAATCACCACGTTGCAGCACTCCCGCAGGATGATCGTTCTCATCGGAACGTGATATCGTACGAGCCTGGAGTTGCGCTCGCACAAGGAAATATTGTCAAACATCAAAGTTATCATTGAAATGACCAAGTTGTAGCAAAAGTCAAGTATTGTGTACCAAGTACAAATCAGAGTATACGCAGCGAAGCTCTCGATAGGGTCCAATAAAAATATCGCAAAAGAGAATGCCACAAAGACGATAAAATACTCTTGTTCTTTCTCTGGCCCACAAAGGTACTTACCGTTCATACATCATGTCTCGTATATCTAAGCAACGCCACTACACCTGCGTACCTGAAATAATGTTCACAAACGTGGGTTAGTACACAGCCGTACTGGTGAGTGGGGTAACCCACTCATCTAACCGACACTAAGTAGAATAGTGAATGCAAACAGTTATATAGTGATCTTTCTACTTGAATCCTAGATTCTTTTCATGGTAGAGGTATGACATGTTAAGAAAAACTATAAAGTAGGTTAAACATGTAAGCATTCAACTCAAGCAAAATATACAAGCATATATATCCAACTCAAAAGGAAACTAGCATGCAAACCATCCTACTGAAACCCAAGCAACACGTGAACCTATCGAACCATAATCCAAGCCTCAATATACATTCTCAAACAAGCCATAATCCAAGCCTTATAATCCAATCTTCGATATACACACACTTGTCGAGGCAAGGTGGCCGCCGCCTACACAAAAAGCACAAAGCAAACCCAAGCAAAGCAAACCCAAGCAAAGAAAATGAACTCTTATCTATATGAAGTCACTAGCCAAGCCATAAAGAACTAATCAACTGTAGTTCTACCCGATCTAGACTAGGTAGCTAGCCTTCCTAGTCGTATCGAACTGCCGGCACCGCGCCCAAGGCATGTTACCATTGTCTCCTCCATGGCTGAACGGTCCCGGTGCCCCAGAGCCTATCCTATTCGAGGAAACTAAACCCTGTGCACAACAGGTTGTCCATGACTGTGCAAACACCAAGTAGGTATGACGAGAGAATCGAGCATTCTTGCCCAACCAAACGATACTCGCCTCAATCCAACCAACTATCCATAACCATTCTCCAACTTATATCCCAAGGCATCATCTCAAGTTATCCCCATAGGCACTATGCCGCTTCGACATAATGCTCCAATTGGTGCAGCACCCCTCGCTCAGAAAACTCCGTGGCACAATGCCCTAACAGTGGCACAATGCTCTCACCGATGCAGTTGTCCGGTTTCGAACCACAACTGCAAGCTTTGCATGACAAAGCGCCCAACTGATACTCATGCACGGATGCACGCTCGCCCGCCCGCCCGCCCGCCCGAATTATCTCGATGATCCACTCAAGCTCCAACTGCCTACTCAAGCTCCAATTGCCCAACGCAAAAACTAACTCAAGCCATAAATTATATTCAACCAAATAATGCATACTCTATGCATGCCACAGTGTAGTAATTTCCAAGTTCTAGTCCAAGTATTCAAGCTATTACATGTGTTCCATATTATTAGGCATGAAAGAGTAGAGGAGGAGGAACATAGCCCACTCACCAAGTCTGATTCCGTTAAGCACCCTGCCTTGCCGATACAGTTGATCCCTTGAACCCGTGGTCCGATGCAAAGCACGATCTACTCAATTGGTATGACCATGCGAGCAGGTCGTGCTCTCCAAATTATCCGACTGATCGGACTAAGAAAGATAGCATTATCGTTCTAAATTCTGCTATCCCAGTACTGTTATGAACGAACATCTGATTCCATTGAACTCCACTAATGATCTGTACATGAAACCAACTCAATCAATACTTGTTCCCAAATCCAACAAATAAAAAATATAACCAGCTATTGTCTCATTCAATCCGACTCAGCGTAATGTACCGTACGGTTACGGAGCATTACACTTGGCTACCAGCCTTGCCATGAACTTGTCAACAGTTCCATCGGCCTTTATCTTCTCTTTGAAGATCCACTTTGCAACCGATTGGTTTAACTCCTTTAGGTAGATCGACCAATACCCAAATGTTGTTGGAGGTTATTGAGTCATACTCATCATTAATAGACTCCCTCTAGAAGACAGTGCCTCTGGTCTTCATAGCCTCATCATAGGTAAGCAGTTCTCCTTCCACATGATAGGTAAAAAAATTCTCTCCGAAGTCCTTATGTCTCCTCACTCGCTTAGTTCTTGGTTCTGCGAGTTCTAGTTCTAACGTTGTCTCAGGAATGATAACTTCTTCTTGGACTACATCTTCATTGGAAGCATTTGCCTCTGTTGCACTCATATCATTCTCCGAAATGTCCACGATAAGAATATTCTTGTGCCTTGCAAATTTATCTTCGAAGCATTCTGCATTGCGAGATTTAATGATATAGTTAGACTCGATGTCAAGGAACCTCCGAGCATCATTCGTTTCAACATATCCCAAGAAAATAGCTTTTGTATTCCTCGTCCCCAACTTATGTATCTTCAAGTCTGGAAGCTTCACATACGCCAAACACCCCCACACTAACTACCAGAAAAAGCCAAATTAGCGACGCAGGAAAGAGGCGCTAAATCGCTAAATTACGTCGCTAATACTAAGTAGCGACGTATTTAGCAACGTTTTGATTTAGTCGCCAAAAAGCTAGTCGCTGATCAAAACGACGTCAAAAAATGTCGTCGTAGCGACATAATTTAGCAACTTTTAAAAGTCGTAAGAATAACGACACTTATCGTCTCAGGTCGTCAAATTTGTGATGTTTTATTTTAGTCGGTAATTGTCGTTAAATTTAGCGACAACTTGCGACATAATCAGTGTCAAAAAGTTGACATGACAAAAATTCCCATGTCAGCAATATTTAGCGACATTTAGTGACGATCAGAGACATAAAATAAATTATTAACATTTTAGCGACGACATTAGCGACTTCTATGGATGTCACTGAACGTCACTAAACGTCGTTGAGCGTCGCTAAGATTGAAAAAAAATGAATACATGCAATATCACAATTGTTTGGATAAACAAAATAGGGGGTTTGTACGATGCTCTTTTGGTTTACAAACTCAGGCTATTAAACTCTCTTGCTATACAAAATACTATCCGAGGTATTATGAACATGATAGGTTTTGAAAATTCACCTGGCGATTCGCCATTTTGTTTGAGATAAAACAAATAGAAGGTTTCTACGAAACCTTTTTGTTTACAAACAAGAAAAGAGTACAATTAATCCTATACGAGGATGTTAAGTACAATAAATATGATTATGGGAAAATATTGCTATAGGAGTCTGATCTACGGTCGATCACTTTGTCCCTTGGACCACACGATGATGAAGAAGTGCTGTAGAAGCAGAAGAAGCTTCAAAGGTTGCAGGTGGAATTGAACTGTCAATCCAACACTCTCTGTCTTTGCTCTCTCTCTCTCTCTGATCTCTGATAGTGCCCTGGCCAATATCTGATTTGATTCTTTGATTGTCTCGGCCTCTATTCTCTGCTTCTTTTCTGTTCTTTTTCTCTCTTATTTTCTGTTCTTTTGTCCCTGTGATCAGGGGTCTCTATTTATAGAGATCAGTCACAATAACTGTCCAGTCGGCGTAAAAGCCAAGCTGTGAAGAGAGTTGCACCTTTTACGCGGAGGTTATAATAACTGCTATCCACGTCTGAATAACCTTCTAAATCTGTGTATGACACGTGTCCTATTATAAGGTAACGCATATAACTGCTTCTCGAAGATCACGGCATGCAAGCCACGTAGGTAACAGCCCCTGCGTAAAGATGGTTGGCATAAAAGCCAAATAACTGTCTCCTTGGCGTAAAAGCCAAATAGCTATCTTGTTGGCGTAAAAGCCAAATGGTTGTCTTGCTGGCGTAAAGCCAAACTCTGCGTAAAACTTGATGGTTCATGAAAAAAAGATAACCGGCGTAAAATAGCCAATTATCCATCACGATTGAGATTTTGAGCGTATTCTAGGCTAAATAGCCTTATCACATACCTTGGCAAATATGGTCTGGTTGGCGTATTTCGAGGAGATAGCATACGGCATACTCCTATAGTTGAAAATAGCCTGGTTGGCATAAAATACAAGGATGGTGATGTGAGCGTATTAGTCGCAGTTTTAGCTCTTCCCCGTCATGACAAAATCTGAAGAATAGAACCAAATCTCGTGCATTAAATGCAGAGATATGCCCCAAGCTCTGTGCAGTAAACAACTTTTGACGTGGCGTCTGATTTTGTCTCAGCTTGAGCGTAAAACTCCTTTCTGCCCATGTAGAATAGGCAGCGTATTCTTTGAATGCGTAAAAATAACTTGTATCAAGAATATGTCCCTAAACGACAACCTGGATCTCTGTACAAAATCATCATCACAGTCGTCCTCTCGATCATCGTGCAGTACTTTTGTCAGGAGTCAGGTTCACTGTTTTGTCTGACAAATTCATCCGAGGAATACGAAGAGTTCCTCGTATAACTTTACGCTGCACTAAAAACAAACGTATTTTTTAAACTTTACGCGGGAGGGTAAAGTAACCTTTTACGCGGAAACAGCCTTGAAGCGCTGCTTTACGCGGACAGCTCTGAAGCCACTTTTTATGCCAAACAGCTCGGAAGCTCTGTTTTACGCGTATTGCTCTGAGGCTCTGCTTTACGCTGACTTCATGTATGTTGGAGAGTTTGACTGTATAATACGCGAACAATTCTCCAGCATATTTCATGCTTCTACAACAGTATAACATGCCTGCAGTATGATCATATTTCAAATAAATAGACAAACCTAGAGCAACCCTCCGTTGAATTCTTGGGGTTTGCCGACCCTTTCGTGGAACATTCAACACCGGTACAATCACACAACAACAATGATGAAATAAATCAATAAAAAGCTCTAAGACCCAAATGTAGTCACACAATATCCAGTCACAATAAAATGTACAAATAAGTCACACAATAAAAGTGTACAAACAATAAGTACAAACTCCCATGAATGGGCCAATACACACATGTCAAAAAAAACTACTACTGATCAGGTGGAGGAGTCGCGTCAAATCTGAGATAATAGTGCCTCAAACTGCTCATGTGTAAGCATCACGAAACTTGATGCAGGATTCGGTGTAGATGACGATGCAGGCGGACCAGGAGGGCATCGTTGCTCCAACTCTGTCAGTCGAGTGTCCCCATGACAGATAATAACCTCCTAGTACTATGCTCCACTTGCTCGCCCACATCTGAAGATGTGATACCTACATCCTCGATAGTGAAGCGCCCATGGTCTCCACTCGCTCCCTCATCTCAATATGTGATACTACATCCTCGATAGTAGGGCGCCCACGGTCAACTGCTACTCCTGCAGCGATGTCACGTTGCGCTCTGTCGACGTGGCCAGATCCCTCAGCTCCATGATGCTATGCTCCAGCGATTCAAAACTTGCTATGAGCGTCGCATCGTCTATCTGTGGTTGCACCATAATCATCTGCATCAACTCGTCACGTAGAGATGCGATCTGAAGGTCAACTCTCTCCTGAGCTCGTTGCGACTCCTGGGAGGGATGTGGGGTATGCACATCGGCAGAGGGTGTCCTAGAGGACTGTGATGCAACATAGGCGTCGTAAGATCCCGTACCGTAGTACGTAACCCTATGTAGACCACCAAAGGCTCTCATCCACATCTCGTCAGCCGACGGAGCTGGGTGGGCCAGGAGTTCCGAGGAACTACCCCTTTCTCCAGGTGAGGGCTGGGTTGACTCTTCGCGGAGCCTCCTATACTCATTCTAGAAAAATATGTATTTTTCGATAAGCATACTACTTACTCTATATCTTAGGTACTTATTACTAATTACATGTATTTTTGCTAAGTTATATCAAAATTAACATAACATAAGAGTAATACTTACGTAGCTCTGCGTCGCCCTATCATCGTTAAGTTGTCTCCTTTCTTTGAGTGGCGAGGAACACTGTCACCATGTTCGTGTTCTCACCCCTCTAGACCTGTTAAGAAATATATTTTTTGTTATTAAAGTAAAAAATTAGGCCACGATGATTAAAAATTGTACCTATACAATGAAAGACGTACCAAGCAACGAAAATATTCCGTCATTGGAATCGACCCAGCACACCACTTTTCTGCCCTCTACCGAGCCGCATTGGCCTTCTCCGACTTTTTCCTATACCTATTCTCGTTGAATCTAGCTATCATCGTAGTCCACTGTTCATGCGTGATCCAGCCTTGGATAGGTTTTTCTTCGCGACCACGAGCCTTCTGATTATTCATAGCATCACGGATGAGCTTTGACGACGGAAGAAAACTGTTGCTCAATCTGTCTGGTCCGGTATGGTGGATAGAAATATGTTCTCTATAAGAAGTACAATAGTTAGTTATAAAATATTAACATAAAAATATTAATGATGTTAAAATTAAATATACTTTTACCTTGAAGTGCCCAAACCAGAACGTCTTTCTCTCTTCCGAGGCATCCGAGCCCAGTTTTTCCCTGTGGGGGTGATCATACAAGTGTTCATGAGATCCGTAGACATAGTTGCCAGAACCAAAATTAGTAGCTCTGATACCAGATGTTGGGAATCGAACACGCCCTGCAAGCGTTCTAACACCATGTCTGAGAGTGCCCGCAGCGAAAACTTTAGGCCAACCCACATGAGATAATCAACTCATGTCTAACGAACACCAAGCATAGATAAAGACAAGTATACGGCGGTGACTACGTCACTTGGACAAATTACAACCTTTATAAAAAAACTCAGGTGAAATTACAAGATTGACAAAATCAATGTTGAACCATTTGCCCTAATAGATTCAACCCTCTCACCATACTCAAGAAGGAAAGAAATATATTACAATTGAAATCACTCACCAAATCCGTAGCAATCTCCCTGAGCGAAGGCGACGGCTCCTCGATCAGATATATTTTTTTCTTCTGTCTTGGATGGCGAAGTCCTAAGAGCAAAGCACAAACTTTCTCTTAAATTTTTTGTGG
Source organism: Iris macrosiphon (assembly GCA_036927795.1). Classification (NCBI taxonomy): domain Eukaryota; kingdom Viridiplantae; phylum Streptophyta; class Magnoliopsida; order Asparagales; family Iridaceae; genus Iris; species Iris macrosiphon. The sequence goes on from JAYESA010000004.1 coordinate 232,400,831, forward strand.
ACGAGCACCCCGAATCTCCAACTTGTGCTCTACTTTGTGCCTCCACCCTCCTCCTATATTTATAGGATGAGAAATTATATTTTAGGTCATAATAGGATTTCCTAAATAGAAAATCTTAAAATAAGAATCATATTCCACCTAAAATAGTCCAACATCAATTATGGACGTCCAAATATGGTTAAATTAAATATTTGATAGAAATTTGATATCTAATCAAATCTTACCTTTAATATAGATTTTCAAATTATATCAAATCAAATCTTTGATCATATTTGGACTTCAAAATTTATCAAATTCAGACTGCACCCCAACAATTCCAACAAAAAGTTGATCAAACTATATTCATAGTATTGTTAATGGAGTAAGTTTAAGTTTAAATTGATTTTATTTACTTAACAAATTTTTGTACAATTGTTCACAGAACAACATAATAAAATTTTCAAAAAAGAAAAAAAAAATGGTAATATTTGATGTACTAGTGAACATATGTTCCTTCCTTATGTAGGGTTTTGAAGTCGGACACCGTAATTTCAGTATCTGGTAATGCCAAACATAGCGAGATGTTGGCCAAGAGAAATTCTTCATTAACTCTAGGCTAGGCTTTTTTGATAATGGGCAGGAAAGATAGTTTGTTCAAGTCTTCTAAATTTTGGTATGGTGCTGAAAGATCTCTCCAGTCTTTCCGAGTACTCTCGTCTTTAATATAAAACCTTTCTTGGGTATTTGCATTTAGTACTTCACTGAGTATGTCACGAAGGAGACTCGTCGAGAAAACATTTTGTTACTTCACTTGAATATAAGTGAACATCAATATTGGCACATGTATGTCACGCACACGATTTCATGTTGGAGGAGAAATGGATTGAAACTCCATTGCTAGTGGCTATGTTTTCTACTTTTCTAATTCTCACTTATATTTTTTTTATGTTATTATCCAAACAAAATAATTTGAAACTCCTCACTTGCAGAAGGACAAAAAACTATGTATCCTAACATGCATACTTTAAAAAAGTAATACATTCACACTTTTATTGCAAGTACAGCATGTTAGCATCTATACAACCCCTAAGTCCTAGACATGCATCTCCCTTGGTTGCAAAAGCAGTGTGTTCCATGACCGAAGCAAACATATTGATACAAGATATCATTTCATTCGGGAGTGTGTCGAGAGAGGGAAGGTCGAGGTCGAGTACATCAACACTGAAGAGCAGCTCGCAGACATTCTTACCAAGGCGTTCGGGCGAGTCAAGTTCATTGAGATGAGACAGAAGCTCGACGTCATAGAGGTGAATCTCATACAACAGGCCTAGGGGGTGATTTGTTAGAGTTAATCATGTTGAGGAGGTTGAAGCGGTTGTTATTTGGATTTCAATAAATCCCTACTCTTTAGGAATTTTATTATTTGTTCTATGTCGTTGATTTGTTTTGATCTGTTATCACTTAGTTAGAATATGGTTAGAGGGTGCTACTTTTATGCATTCTGTTAGAGTTGTAAATGGCTATTTAAAAGCCAAGTTGAGGTTGAACATAAGACAAATTATTCATTCCAAGAATCAAATACTCCTCTCATCTTACATACAACCCCTAAGTCCTAGACACGCATCTCCCTTGGTTGCAAAGCAGTGTGTTCAAGAAGTGGGTTGGATTTCTTTTGCTAAGAAATATAGCATAGTTTTCTTTAACCATTGTAAATCCACCGCACCTCACTAATGGCCTTTTACCTGATTTTCCAATCATCCAAGGATCATAAATGGGTGTTGTAATCGCATGTCTGTTGTTCTTGGGAAGAAAAAAAACTCAATTGAAAGTGAGGATTTCTTCAAACAAGAAAGACACGGCAAAACCATTAAGAAAAAAAAAAAAAAAAAAAACAAAAAAAACAGGAACCCTAGCTATCATACAAACAGATCTAAATTGACACACGTCCCAGTAATCAGCTGGCTCAAGTTAATTATTGCATCTTGACTCTGCACGATCGAAGACCAACTTGGTAAATCATACACTTACTTAACCACGATGTATATGTGACAGAAGCTCCACGTCATCAGTAGTATCAAGCAGCATGAATATGCACACCAATAGCAATTATCAAGATGGTCAGTATGGCAAAGAAGAGGATGCTGTGAACTAAGATTGAGATACCACTCGTGTACATATTCCCAAACTCTACCACCCTGGTCCTTGCCGGCAGCTGAAACAGGAGGCCCGGTGAGAGGAGGATGAAGAGAACCACAGCAACGATCACCGGCCCCCAGTCGGTCGACGACATAGCTGGCCTTTGCAGACCGAGAGAGTAGCTAGCGTGGGTGTAGCTTCATTGGTACTAGCATTGTTTATAGGAGCAGGAAAGGAAGAGAATTATGGAGAGGGAGGTTACTTTTGGGTAATGGAAATGCTTTCGCATAACACATTAATGGGTCATTCCCCACTGCTTATAGTTTCTTTTTGCCTTTAGTTTGTTGAGAGAAAATTAGGGGATGGCTTTTGGAAAAAAGCTAAGGTCAGTTGACATGATGAATACATAATTTGGGTCACTATGAAGCACGGGCACACAGTTTAGGAAGACATACTCCGTATCAAGTATGTATCTAGGTCATGGTCAATGTTTTAAAAACCGGACCGATGATTGAACCGAAAATTTTTGGTATAGATCGACCGAGATTCAAATAGACCTATTACAATAACCAAATCATATAAGATAACCATATTTACTTATTGGTTTGGTTTTAAAACTATACAAAAACTAAACCGAGTATCAAATAGTCCAAATCTTATATAATAAATTTTTTTGATTTTTTTTTTTTTTTAAACCAAAATGGCCGTTTCAATTGTGAACGGTTTGGCCGGTTCACCAGTTAATTCCCGATTCAGAAGAAAAAAATTTCAGTCGGTTCTTTAAAAATCTCGGTTCAGGTCAAATCAGACCGATTTTTTGGTCAGACCTGGTCCGACCCGGTTCAACCGTCGGTCCGATCCGGTTTTGACAACACTGGTCATGGTAACTTCTACAATGGAGTAGCTCGGCAGCTCATGACCCTTGGATAAGTTGGATTTATAAGGGATGGTTGGGATATTTGATCGAACTACATTTCGTAGAAATTTCTACAGAGTTCTCTCTGTAGATTTCTTCGAGGAGACCATTGATTCCGGGATATATACATATGTATCATAACTTATATCTAGTTTCAATTTTATTGTCTAGTGTAGATTGTTATGCAACCTTGTTAGAGTGTTGTTAGAAAAATATAAAAATATAACCATCGAACCCTTTCTATAATTTTATAGTTTTAATATAGTGGAAGGATTTTCAACATGGTATTAGGTTTATCAAGATTTAAATATTCTATGACGCACATTTTATGTAAATTTAAAAAGATGGATCGCTGCGTGAATCTATTCTCTATCGAAAATTGTTCTTTAGCATGTGCAAGCTATGTTAGAATAAAAAAATATATATATAACACTAACTTTCTCTAGAATTTTTTTAGGGTTGGAAATTATATTATTATTATTCTAACGAACCTCATATTTTAGTATTAATTTCTGTTAGCATATATGCACGTACATTACATTTATTTTAACCATTTTTAATTAACTTTTTATGTATTTGAGAAGAGAAATAGACATCATAATTATATTTTTCTTCAAAAAATTCTATGCAAAATTATCTAGCTGTCATCATTAAATTTAATGAATAATTTTAATTAATAAAATTTGGTAAAAACGTACTTGGAAGAAGATGAAAAAAATTATGGTTAAACCAACTTTCCTATATAGTTGTATAGATACTACTTTCGGAAGTATTTTAGATAGTCCAGAATTGTTTAGCATAGCAAATGTGTCATTCCCCACTAGTCATTGTTCTTTATACTTGGAAAAGCTATGATCTGGTGACCAGAATACACATCCTATCGCATATTGTGTGAAAGTGATATAATTTTTGTACGTAAAACAAATATTCCATAGCCACATCTATCAGCTGATTGTGATTTAACAGATGAAGCCAGTTATAACAAAGTGAAGAAAATATGCGACTCCCCATTACCATAATATTAAGGAGCGCACAGTGTACAATTATTGTTTTTGACTAATTTTGCTACTGTTTACTACGTTCTTTCATAGCTATCAATCAGTTAGGGTGTATTACTGTATATTTGATGGCAAATAAGTTGAATGAACACGAAAACAAAAACAACTTTACTTTCTTTTCTTTTTTTACAAAGTTCACTTTTTATGTGAACTTCATCGCATGTTTTTTTATGTCAAAACTTTCTCCACGTAGAAGTGACAGTTTTATCATTTTACGTTCTGGTAGAGTAGAAGTGGAATGACTTAGCTGTAGGTTCGTCTATTAGTCAGTTAGTGGAAAGTTCATGTTCAACAACAACAAATTATTAATCTCATTTTCATCCCATGCGGTCACGGTCCAATCTCGAAGAATTGTAAAGTCACTACTGGACACGATATCGTACAAATTTAAATTGTGCTTGTACAAGACAATGACTTGCACAATAACCAAATATACTACTCAGAGATGGAAGCAGCGAAACTTTAATGCAGAAAACCAAATGAACACAACGATTAAAGGAAATAGTCTCTTTTATTCATCATTTGCAACGATTAGAAGGCTTTCAATAGTCAAATAATACATGCCAACTTGTCTTACATCTTTTACAATGAACATAATTACAATGACTTCGTTTCATACATTACGTCCCTTTATACAAAATTTTCATGCTTCTCTGATCTCCGGCTCCCAAGGATGAGGATCTTCTATCGGAACATCTAGCACCTGCACACAAACTGGTGGGGGTCAGCACACTGGAGAATGTACTGGTGAGGAACAAAAGCAATACTCTCTGAAAGCAATTACTAAGTAGTCGTGTGAGAAAAATATTATTTTTATTAGTGATATTGCTATCTTTAACTACGTTCATTTCATGCCATAAACGGAATCAAAGTCATATTTTATCTTTTGAAAACATAACAAAAACAATATTTCTTATTTAATTCATTCAAGCAATGGGGATTGTTTCATGCAAGATATCGGTTTATTTCTATCTTGACATGTGTAGCGTATTTCATAAGCCATGTTTATTTCTTTTAGGAACATTACCAACATTCATTGAACACAATTCTTCTTATAAGCATGATAGAAATATTTCATGTTAACAAAAAGCACTTCATAATAGGAAATATAATCAATAGAACACATCGCTTGTACAGTGATTCTTGCCGACAATCGACGATTCGCTTATACAACAAACACTATCAGAATAAGTCAAATTAGAGACGTAAATAAACGTCGCTAAATGATCAATAAACGTCCGCTAAATAATTTTAGCGACGTAATTAGCGATGTTTTACTGAAGTCGTCTTTAAACTAGTCGCTGACAGGAAAAACGTCGCCAAACGTCGCTATGCCGACGTTTTCTAGCGACGTAAATACGTCGCTAGATTAGCGACGTTTAGCGACGCAACATCGCTAAATTAGCGACGTGTATATTTGTCACTTTATGTCGCAAATCAGCTGTCAAATTTCGGAGCTCCATGATGCTGCGCTCGAGCATATCAAATCGTGCGATGAGCGTCGCATCGTCCTCCTGCAGCTGGGGCCGGGGCTACTCCTCCATCCTTCGTAGCAACTCGTCACGGAGAGACACAATCTGACGGTCAACGGCCTCTTGGACTCGGGCCGACGACTGCGAGAGCCATGGGGAATGCGCACTTGTCAAGGAGGACCTAGATGACTGCGTCGCAACCAGGGGCCATAGGATCCCGTACCATAGTACGTACCCCTCTGGAGACCACAAACAACGGTCACCCACAGCTCGTCCACTGACGGAGCTGGAGCGGGCTGCTAGAAAGTACCAGCCTCTCCAGTTGTAGGTGCAGTAGCAGTCGTCCGCTCACGCAGCCTTAGATACTCGGCCTAAAAAAGTTTGGATACTCGATAATTGCCTAAGTTATATTAAAATTAACACAAAGTAAAGTAATACTTGCATAGGTCTGCGAGGTCCTCTCATCAATGAGATTTTCGTTCTTTCGATGTGTGGCCAGGAAGACGGTCACCATGTTTGCATCCTCACCCCTCGGTACCTGTTAAAAATATATTATTTAGTACTAAAATTAAACATTTTTTTTACTACCATTTTATCGTACTTACATTAAAATAAAATATCTTAAATAAAAAATATACCAAACGACAAAAATATTCCGTCATCGGAATTGAGCCACCATACCACTTTGTAGCATTCCTCCTGGCTCAGACCTTTCCTTGTACCTCGGATCGTCGAATCTAGCCCTCATCACAGTCCACTGCTCAGGCGTGATCCAACCTTGGATCAGTTTTCCAACGCGATCATGAGCCTTCTAATCATCCAGAGCATCACGGATAAGCTTGGCAGCAACGGCAGGAAACATCCACTCGATCAACTCGGCCCGGTGCGGAGGAAAGAAATATGTTTGCTACAATAAATAATTTAGTAAGTGAGCATCACGGATAAGTTATATAATATGCATAAATTAGAGGATTTATATAATATAATTTTACCTTGAAGTGCGCAAACTAGAACGCCTTTCTCTCCTCCGGAGCTTTAGAGTATTTGATCCAAGGGTCACCATAGTTGTTCCTCAGAAAGAGTCTCAGCCGTCTCTGAACCGACGATGGACGATATCTATACAGAGATAAATTTTTTGATCGAAAAAGTCAATATATAATGAATAAAGAAATACACGATATATACGATGCTAAACCATCTAATTGACTTACTTTGTACCGTCGGCCCAAATCTTTGTCCTCGTCTCCTCCGGAGGTGCGCATGGAGGATCTAGCTGATGCTGGGACAACGTCGGCATGACCTCCTCCATATGCTCATCTGTCTCTATGGTTCCATCAGCAGGAGGAACGCTGGACGAGGGAGTACTATCAGGCCTGGAACTACTCAGTGATGCCACGTAACATCGTCACAGTCGGAGATGTGACTAACGATATACTGGAGTACTAGGCGACGAGGATCCAGAACCAATAGTAGGCAGTACCGGAAGAGCACTCTGTCTACCTCGGGACCTGCCGAACCCTCTGCGTCGTTCTGTCATACCTGATAACAACATATGATGAATAAAGAAATACACAAATATATAGTACATTCTACAGTCAAAATGTTATGCATATCTCACAGCATTCATAGAATTATACAGTAAATAACTAGTGGTGTCACAAGTCTAAATGGATAATACATTCTACAGTCAAAATATAATACATATATTCGTCAAAATAGTATATTCTACAGTCAAAATATAGTATATTCTACAGGCAAAATATTTAATTTTCAATCATCTTCAGAAAATTCATCTTGTTCGCCTTCCTCGTCCTCCTCTTCCTCTTCCTCCTCTTCGTCTTCACTTTCATCTACTTCATCTTCGTCTTACTCTTCAGATAATTCGACATCTTCTATATTATTACTCGCATAATGAGTAACTTTCGTTGAGTCCACATCTACAATATTTGTCACAAGAGGTAGCTCGTCCTCCTGATAAGCTATTTCGTCAATGTCAAAGGTATATCTAGCTTTAGTCTTGCATACTGTCAACCAATCCGACCTCGTTGTCCCCCGTTTAGGATAAGTTGTGAAGTATACGAGCTGAGCCTGACTTGATAGGATAAATGGTTCGTAGCCTTGATATCTACGCTTGTAGTTTATATCCACAAGGCCATGCTTGTCAATTTTTCAACCTTGATCTTGAATCAAATCGAACCATTCATACTTGAATAGCACGATATTAGCAGGTTTTATGCCATAATTATATGTCAACTCCTCAATCTCTCGCAAGATGCCAAAGAAATCATTGCCTAGATCGACGTCTTTGTAGTTCGAAGATTTGATACACAAACAACTGTTTTTCGTGGAATCAAGATCAAGAAAGTTGTCTCTGATAGGAGCATTTGTTGACTTGAACCTAAACCAATTCACACAGAAACTTGGCCATATTTTAATGACAGTAATTGGTCCCTTGGCTAGAGTTCTAATAGATTCAGTCTCGGGTGTTATTAGACAATCGACCTATATACCAAAGTAGCGATAGTAAGTTATTTATTTTGCAAGTACAGAAATAAAAAGTAATTACCAAGATCCTTACATATGCGCTCAACCAAGAAGAAAAATGGCATCTTATTTTTTGTTCTATTTCTTCGTCTGTTATGCAGGGTCTAACCGACCTTAACTCATCATTATATATGCTTAAAAATAATGAAGCAACTGCTGATTAGTAGCATAATAGTAGCTTATACTATTATAATGAGATAATATAAACTTGGACATATGAATTACTTATCCCCTCTAGCTTCTCCACTTCATCCTCATCGCAATTGAGTAATATATACAACTGAGCAGCCCTTAGCTCATCGTCATTCGAATATCTATTCTTCATTTTCCTCGAAGGCTTTCCGGACGCATTAAATACTTTGAGTATTGCGTCATTAGATTCCTGATATCCGTCGTCGTTTCTCGGAGCTCTTGTTCTGTTAGTAGCAATATGAGATTTGAAATACGTCGAGCAAAGTTTGTAATCTCCTCGAGAACATAAGCTTCACAAATAGAGCCCTCAACCCATGCCTTATTTTTTACCTTTCTCTTTAGGTGATTCAGATGTCGTTCGAAGGGGTACATCCATCAATAACCGATAAGACCACCAATATGTGCCTTATAGGAAAGATGAATTGGCAAATGCTCCATAGAGTAGAAGAATCTAGGAGAAAACACCTTCTCGAGCTTACATAGTGTTACCGCAATGTCATTCTCTTACTTTTCTAGACGATCGACGAGCAACTTAGTAGAACAAAGATCTTTGAAGAATATGCTGAGCTCTGTCAATAGATCCCAAATGACCTATGGTAAGAATTCCTGAAATACAATCAGAATTAACCTCTCCATGAATACGTGACAATCATGGCTCTTTATACCCGCCAGTTTGCTCTCCTTGAGGTCGACACATCTTCTCAAGTTTGACACGTACCCGTCTGGAAACTTTAGACCCTAAATCCACCTATAAAGCCTCCCTTTATCCTCTTTCTCCAGTGAGAAAACTGACTTAGGCTGCTTTAACTTTCCATTCCCCCCATCTATCAAATGTAACGCATGACGTCTACATATTTCTTCTAAGTCCAACCTGGCCTTCGGATTGTCTTTCGTCTTTTCCTTTACCTCCATTACAGTATTAATTATGTTATCAAACACATTCTTCTAAATATGTATGACATCAATGTTATGTCTGATAAGATTGGTGCTCCAATATGGCAGATCCCAGAATATACACCTCTTTGTCCAATTATGGGTGCGACCAAATCCGTCACACTTATACCCCTTAGCAGGCTCTTCGATAGCACTTAGTAAATCTTTTACCTCTTTCCATATCGTGTATCCGGGCCACCTTGGCGGTGGATTGGCCTTCTCCACAACGCCCATACGAAAAGCATTCATGTTCCTCCGGTACAGATGATCCTTCGGCAGAAATTGTCGATGACAATCAAAGAAATACGGTTTGCCTCTGTGTTTCAAACGAAAAGTCTTAGTACAGTCCATGCAATACGGACATGAGAGACGACCATGAGTGCTCTATCCCGATAATATTTTATAGGCCAAAAAGTCGTTGATGGTCCATATAAGTGCTGCCCTCATCTAAAAATTCTGCTTTCTAGAAATATCGTACGTGTTGGCACCTATTTTCTACAGCTAATTCAACTCATCTATCAAAGGCTGTAAATATATATTGATGTTCCTCTTCAGATTATTCGGACCCGGGATAATAACGGTTAGGAACATATACGGAGTCTTCATGCACATCCAAGGCAGCAGATTATACGGAGTGACGATCACAGGTCAACATGAATACTGGGAGCCCGAAAGTTCGAATGGGGTAAAACCGTCAGAGAAGTGCCCCAATCTGATATTACGTGGATTCGAAGCAAAATCTGGATACTCTCGATCAAAGTGCTTCCATGCTTCTCCATCGGATGGATGATCCAATACTCCTTCGATCTGCTTCTGCCTGTGCCAACTCATGTTTTCTGCAGTCTCCTTAACCATAAACAACCTTTGCAACCGCTGGTCAAAGACAAGTAGTGCATCGAATCAGTAGGCTTTCTTACACCGACAGACTTTTCTCTACCAGTGGCCTTGTAGTAATCAGCACCATAGAATCTGCATGCATCTTCATCCTTGTCGTCTTTGTAGTACAACATACACCCGTTGCAACATGAATCAATTTTCATATATCCCATCCAGAGCGATCTTACCATCCTCTTAGATCGGTAGAAGTCTTTAGGCAACTTTGTACCCTCGGGCAAGATCTCTATAATCAAATCGATCAGTCGATTATAGCATTCTTGCGACATATTAAAATCGTACTTGATGCTCAACAATCTTGTAACCACCTCCAACGGTGAATGATCCTCACAACCAGGATATAATGGAGTCCTTGCATTCTCTAACAACTCCATAAACTTTGCAGCATCGGCATTCGGTGCCTCCTCAGCTGCATCATGATTGTCCGAATTGAAACTAGGTTCCGTCGCATGAAAAACCATGTTCACCCACCCATCATCGTAAGCAACATGGTCGTGGACATCCATATACGGCTCCGCATAAGGCTCCGACTCTGATGCTAGAGACACAAGTTCTCCGTGCGCGGTCCACTGATAGTAATTCGACGTAAAGTCTTTCGAGTATAAATAATATGTGACTTTTACTTCTGGATGATATTTCAAGTTACGACATCTCACACACGGACACTTAATTTTGGTACCGTACATGTACTGAGGGAATGCCTTGGCGAACTGCAGGAACTGCTGTATACCCTCAATAAATTTATCCGGCATACCGCACATATCATCAGTATGACGGTTGTACATCCACGAACGATGACATAGATAGTAATTCATATCTATTTCTAAATACTTCTACAAAAATGATAGTATGTGTCCTATAAATCTTTAAATACAGTATGATTCTCTGGAGGAAGGTAAGAACTGCTCTAACTTGATACACAATGTCCTATGTATGTGTGTGTGTGTGTGTGTGTGTGTGTGTGTGCATATGGTTGTTTGAGTAATTAAGTGAGATCGGGTCACTAGGGAGAGCAGTTCACAGTTTTCTGTGTACATTATTTGGAAGTGAAGGGAGAGCAGTGTGCCAGCTCTGTGCTAGCAGCTAGCTGTACTACACAGTGCAGTAGTGAGGAATCAGTGTGCAGCAATACTGGGCAGTGCACAGCAGGAATGATGCACAACAGCAAGTAAACTCAGCAAGTAGCAACAGAGCCAGTGCACTACAGAGCCTTCAACAGCAAGTTTAGCAGTCTGCAGTAGCCAAGCAACAGCACGTGCAGCAATAAGCATCAACCCAAGTTGGATACGAGTTCTAGAAGAAGCCAATATTGTATCGTGTCTTGGCTTTGAAGAGTCATTCCCGTGTCCGTGTATACGACTCTTCTTGAGTCGACATGATATTTTGGTCCGATATACGTCATTCTTTGTTGGCCGATATCTACAACCCTAGTTCTCTAGAGCATAATAATATATTGTCATATATGTATTTGGAACCATAACCATCACCATCAAGCTTTGTTCAACATAATGTGATCATCCATGGAGCATGACTCAACAATCAAGAAAGCTCCAAACAAGAATAGACATATCATTTACAACTGCTTGTCGATCATATGTCAACCATGAATTGAGGATATAGTAGTTTCCTTTGGATCTTTCCCCAATAAACCAAACATAGTGCACAAATTTTGAAGTGTCCACACATATATTGTGTTGTGTCCGTGTACTGAATAATAAGCGGTATGGAGACAATTATTTTAGAGTGTATATGTGCATCTTAGTGTTTTGTGTAGTAACATAGTGCAGACATGCTGAAATATCCACACATATGTCGTGTCGTGTCGTGTCGTATCGTATTGTGTCATGTTAGAGAGAGACATATAAAGGAGACAGAGAGATCTCACCGAGTGAGGAAGAGGGGAGCTGGAGAGAGGAGGACGCTAGAGAGAGGAGGGGAGTCGGACACGACGGAGGGGGGGGGGTTTAAAATTTTGGGAGAGAGATCGAAGAAAATGGGGGGAAAAGAAATTTATCAACCCAAAATAATGAAATAAATTAGCGACGTTTAGTGACACAAGCTAATGACATCGCTAATATAAATATTTAGCGACGTTATAGACGTCGCTAAATATTTAATATATTAACGTCGCTAAATACGTCCCTAAACGTTGCTAAACAAATAACTCAGCGACCTTAAATAAACTAATAGCGACTATTCTTTTAAAAAACTGAATTGTCGTCGTTATATGTCGCCAAACAGTGACTTATAGCGATATTATTCTTTGGAGTTGCTGATATCTTTAATATTAGCGAAGATTTAATTTGACGTCGCTAATCCCGCAAATTTTAGTAGTGAAACAAGGGTTAGAAAAATTGGTATATATGTATAATAAGTTTCTTGTCTGTCTTTGCATCAAACTCTTAGGCTTGCAAGAAAGATATCCTAGCATGTTTCATAACTACATGATGGTCCATGAGTGACTTTCCATGATTAGCAGTTGTGACTCACGGTCCAACTCTGCAATAATATCCATGAATATTAGCAGCTGTGACCCACTGTTAATCATCTCTTCACTAATATACGTGACTACTAGCAGCTGTGATGTACGGTTCAACTCTTCACCAATACACACAACACCCCCTGATCCCGAGGGCTTCTACTGCCTCAGGGTGCTCACAATCTCTCATAGGCCGAGCGATCCCGGGGCCCCTGAAATTGATTAAGAGACTATTACCTTGTGCAAAAGTTGTTTGAGACCAATGCATTAATGCAAATTCTATTAGATAAACTCTATGATGCAACATTTATGCAACAATTAAATATTTCTATCATTGCTCTTCTTTTCATATCACAGTGCTAATAGCTCTTTCTTTTTTTCTTTTAAACAACAAAGTCATAACTCAAATATCCTTTTCTTTCTTATCCTTTCTCGTAATGATACAAGTTATATTCATATAATTCTTTCTGTTACAGCATACAATAAGTAAATATGTAAACATTCTCACTTTAGAAGTATAGAAAAAATTCTTCCATCTTTCTATGAATTAAGCATGTAATTCTATTCTTTGATATCATACAATAAATACATACAACATTCTTTTACTCTTCTTTTTTAGCATGGCAATGGTTCTTTCAATTATAGCGACAGTCTAACTTTTAGCATGCAATTTCTTTCTATCTTGAACAAGTATAGCCATGCTTCTTTTGTTATGCAAGCATGCAATTTTTCTTATTCAGCATATAATATTTCTAGCGTTAACATTCTAGTGATTATGAACTTCTTAGTAGAAACAAGCATGCATTCATTCTTATGGATTCTTTATTAAGCGGTCTTGCTCATTCACCATGATCAATCGTATTCATGTCCCAACAAGGAAGCTCTTCTTGAAGGTTTTCTCTCAATAGAGCCAGTAAACCGATATCTCTATCCATATAGTGCCACCGCTAGGAGCGGGACACTACATAATACCCCACCGAAAAAAAATTTTGTCCTTGAAACTTAAAGAAAACAAGCAATATCTTGAGCATCGATAGTCATCATCCCTTGCCATCATTAATCCATAAAATTCTTGATCAATAACACAACTCTCAACCAATAGAACATATGTCGGCATCATTACAATATTTATGGACTTACTGTATGAAACTTTTATCTCATCAACAATGTCAAAGAGGCAAAGGAAATTTTGATTTAGGAGACATCTTTGAATGAAAATGAATCAAGGAATGGCCAGAGGATCGAATTGTTCTGATATAATTTTTCACGTCCCGATCCTGATGGACCATAAAGTCACAACTTGGTGTGATATCATACAGGTCTAAGTTGCGTTTGTACAAGGCAAGGACTTGCATAATAAAAAATAGAGTATTCAGAGATGGAAGCATCGGAACTTTAATGTAGAAAACCAAATGAACATATTGATACAAGGAAACAGTCTTTTTTATTCATCTTTTATAGTAATTACAAGGCTTTCAATAGCCAACTGATACATGCCAACTTGACTTAAATATTTTACAATTAATAGAATTACAATGACTTCATTCCATACATTATATCCCTTTATACAAAACATCCATGCTTCTATGATCTTTGGCTCCCAAGTATGAGGATCTTCTATCGCTTTAGAACATCCAGTAGAGCATCTAGCACTTGCAGACAAACTGATGGTGAGTCAGCACACTGGGAAATGCACTGGTAAGGAACAAAAACAATACTCTTTGAATACAATCAATAAGTAATCATGTGAGAAAATATTATTTTTATTAGTAATATTGCTATCTTTTACTTACGCTCATTTCATGCCATGTACAGAATCAAGAGTCATATTTCATCTTTTGAAAATATAACCAAAATCATATTTCTTATTTCATTCATTCAAGCAATAGGGACAGTTTCATGCATGATATCGATTCATTTTTATCTCGATATATGCAACATATTTCATAAGCCATATTGATTTCTTTTACGGATATTAGCAGCATTCATTGAATATGATTCTTCCTATGAGCAGGATAGCAATATTTTATGTTAATAGTATTACTTGAGAGCAGTTCATGATAAATAAATAATTAATAGAATACATTACTTGTACAGTGATTCTTACCAACAATCGATAATTTATCCCTGCAACAAGCAACCGTCTCTGTATCAAACTGTTAGGCATATATGTCGTAGTATATTAAAAAATTAACGACGTCCAGCAACATCTATATGAGACGTTGCTAAATTATTTTATATAGGGTTTGAGTTTTTATTTTCTCTCATTCACTCATATAGACGTCGTTAAATTGTTTCATATAGGTTTGAGTTTTTATTTCCTCTCATTCACTCATTTCCTTCCAAAATTTTCGAACAGGCTCCCCCCCCCCCCCCGAGACCCCCGGCGACCCCCTTCGCCCCCCCCCCCAGCCCTGGCCCCGCCTCTCCGATCGTGCCCCCAACCACCCCCTTCACCGACCGTGCCCCCACCGAACCTCCTCTCTGTGCTCCCCACTTCTGTTACCCCCCTCATCGGTCAGGTAAACCTTAACCCTACTTTTCAGTTGTAAACCCTAATCCTAGGTTGATGGAAATTGGTATTAATTTAAGGTGTAGGAATACGAATACATGTTTAGGACACGATATGAATGTATGGACACAAGTGATTGTCATGATGTCTTACTTAATATTATGGTTCTTAGAAAAGGCCAGTGATGTTTGTTCTATATGGTATGCATATATGTATATTATATATAGCTTGTGGATAGTATGGATATCCAATTTTAATTTAGGGTGGTTTTCGTTTACCAGCACATAAGTGGTCTAAGTTCCTATAAACGAGTCTTTCTGGCCCCTCAAAACCTATACAATCGATACGGAGTAAAGAGTATACATATGTGTGTTTTAATTTAAAAATTCTAAATATGTATACTATATATTTTTAACCTATGTATAATATATTATTTGAATACCATATATGGTTAGGTAATAATTGACTTAGCCTAGATTGTGAAAATTACTATGAAACTTGCAAATTTTATAATAGTTTTTTTATATATATATTCATGTCCAAAATATAAATTATTATTAATTGGTATAAATAATTATAAGTTTTATTTAAAAATATTATTTATAACTCTCGGATATTAAGGTAATCATAAGTGTCAATTTCTAACTATGATATAGGTTGTTTGATCTCCTATGGATAGTCTACGATGTCAGGTCCCGATTCTGAAGAATTGAAAATAGTCGCGAACGTGATATCGTATAAGTCTAGATTATACTTGTATAAGACAAGAAGATAGACAAATCATGATATTTCTTAGAAACAACGATATAGCAGCGAAAAATAAGTAAACAAATTGAAGCCACAATAGAATAGAATAAAAAGTAACTCTTTATTGATAATGATCTTTGAATACATGGCTTACATCAGATTACAAAGCTTCTCAATTAAAACTGATACTTGGCCACTTGGCTTACATTAATATTAGCCGCCTTGGCTTACAATCTCATAGATATAATTGAATTATATTATTTTATACATTATGCCATTTATAATAAAAGACGTCCCTAATGGAAGAAGAGCTTCTGCGTGTTCTACCAATGCTTCAATGCCTCAGAACCATTCCAGCCACTCCCTGAAGTTGAGTACCTGGGGATGCCCACAAACGTGGGTCAGTACATATCGCATATTGGTGAGCAGAAACTAGCCCACTCATCTAAACCAACACTAAGTATTCATGTGAAAAGCATGCATATTACTTTAGTGATATTTCTATTAGGGACTAGGTTAATTTCAGTGATCAGATTATTCAGCAGCATAATAAAAGCATATTTTGAAATAACAGTATACATTTAATATATATATAATTTGTACATATCGCTGAATAGTGATTCTTACCAATAGCCCGTTATTCTTATCCCTACAAACAAGGATTAGCCATGGCTTAAATAATATAAATCATTCTTACAGAGCTAATGTACTACCAGAATAACACATAATAGCGATGCCTAAAAATGTCACTAATAGGTAAACTAATATTGCTAAAATAATTTAGCGACGTAATTAGCGCCATTTTTACGATATCACGTATTTTATGGTCGCTGAAAACAAAAATGTCGTTAGTCGTCGTTGTAGCGACGTATAATTGTGATGACACGAAGACGTAGAATATACGACGATTAGCGACATGTCGTCGTTAAAATGGCGACGTAATATTTGGTCACAAAATGTTGCTACATTAGCAACATTATGAGCGACGTTTTGCTACAACAATGCTGACATGGCAAGTTTTACCATGTCAACATGTTAGCGATGTTTTGCGACATACTAGCGACATCCTTGGTATCAGGTAGCGACGTTCTGATACTTTTTAGCGACGTAAGTGTACGTCATGGAACATCGCAACACATCGCTAAATTTAAAAAAAATTTAAAAAAAATATAATACAGTTTATAAAATATTTTCCAACAAAACTCTACCTGCTGTTATAAAATCACAGTTTATATAAATAGACCTAGAGCAACCCTTGGTTGAATTACCTGGGTTCGTTGACCCTTCGGTGGAACACTCAACACCGAGAAATTTTGGTTACAGTTAATATGAATAATAAACTAAACTCACATAGAAAAAAATCTACAAAGTTATATTACACTAAATATGTCCCAAGAAGTAGATAAATAAATTTAAAATAAGTGTCACATCCATCTCAGAATATAATAAAAAGTATGAAATAAATACATCAAAGACCCAAGAATGGGCCAATACACACAAGCACACTAAAACCTGTCCAAACAAGGACTACTACTGATCAGAAGGAGCACTATCGCGCATCTGGGATAGAAGGAACTCATACTGCTCCTGTGAAAGCGTCACTGATGCCGATGGAGGAGGCAGTGATTGAGGCAGTGTCGATGCCGACGGACTAGGAGGATGTATCTGCTCCAATGCTGGCAGTCGAGCATTGTATGAATCTATGGCAGATACCACCCTCGAAGTATTCTCCGCCACCGACCAGCTCAACAAATCCTGTGTCGCATGGATCCTTGCAAGTGAGTCGCTCATGGCCGTATGTGACATCTCCAGCTCCGTCTGTCTGCGCTCTGTAGACGTTGCCAGAGTTGCCAAGCTTCACTCTGTCGTCTGGCCCAAAGTCCTTAGCTCCATAAGGCTGTGCTATGTCATATGGCTCAGAGTCTTGAGCTCCATAAGGCTATGCTCAAGCGAATCAAAACTTGCGGTGATCGTCGCATCATCCGCCTGTGGCGTAGACTATGGCCACTCTGTAATCATCTATAGAAACTTGTCACACAGGTCAATAATCTGACGGTCAACGCTCTCCTGGGCTCGTGTCGATGCCTACGAAGGCTGCGAGAAATACATACTGACAGAGAGGGCCCAGGATGACTGCGTCACAACATAGGTGATGTCGGATCTCGTACCGTAGTATGCACTCCTCTGAAGACCACCAACGGTGGTCATCCAGAGCTCGTCCGTCGATGGAGCTGTAGAGGGCTACGAGGAAGTACCAGCCCCTCCCTCTGCTGGTGCACTAGCGGTCGCCCGCTCACGTAATTTAAGATACCCGCCCTTGAAAAGTGGTTGCTAACGTCTAAGTTACTTATTACTAACTATATAGATATCTATTTGCATATTTTCTAAGTTACATTAAAACTAACACAGGGTAGAAAAACATACATAGGTATGTGTGGCCTTCTCATCGATGAGCTTTTTGTCCTTCCGATGGGTGGCCAAAAAAGCTGTCGCCATGTTGGCATCTTCACCCCACTGTACATGTTAAAAATTATATTATTTGTTATTAAAACTAGACATCTTATCCTACTTGCAATAAAATAATATATATTTAATAGAATACATACCAGACGACGAAAATATTTCGTCATGGGAATCGAGCCACCACACCACTTTCCTGCCTTCGACCTAGCCGCCTTTGCCTTCTCCGACCGTTCCTTTTACCTGGGTTCATCAAATCTCGCCTTTATCGCAGTCCACTTCTCATGCGTGATCCAACCGTAGATCGGTTCTCCATCGCGATCACGGACCTTCTGGTCATTGATTGCATCAAGGATCAGCTTGGCAGCAACGGCAGGAAACTACTCCTCGATATTCTCAGCCCGGTGTGGTGGATAGAAATAGATTTTCTACAAGAAGTAAAATAGAGAGTTACATAATATGTATAAATGATTATTGATATTAAAATTAAATATATTTTTACCTTGAAGTAGGCAAAACAAAATGCCTTCCTATCTTCAGGAGCATCTGAGTAGTTGATCAAAGGCCCACCATAGTTCTGCCTCAGAAAATGCCCCAGTGCTCTATGTACCGTCGAGGGATGATATATATACAACGATAATTAAATTTATGAATATATAGATATAATTATTTGGAAAATATTAACTATTTAACTTATTATCTAGGCCCGTCCCACCAAATCTCTATCCTCGTCTTGTCCGGAGGCGCGCATGGAGGATCGCTCTGATCATGCGCAGACGGAGTCGGCTCAACCTCCTCTATCTGCTCCTCTGTTTCCTTGGTGTCGTCATCAGGAGGAAAGCTGGACGGGGGAGTAGTCTCAGGCATAGAACTGCTGGTCTCAGAAGTACTGTCATATACCATCAACGGAGTAAGAGATGTACTGGTCGGTACACTGTAGTACTCCGCGATAAGGATCCAGAACCACTAGCCGGTACCGGAGGAGCACTCCGTCTAGAGGATCTACCTCTGTATGATCCTCATCATTCTGTCATACCTAATAATAACATATGATGATAAAACAAATATACAGACTTATAACAGTTCATAAAAATAGACAGACTCGGAGCAACCCTCCGTTGAATTTTCTGGGTATAAAATATCACAAAAGTATATAAAATATCATAGATATAAATATATGTATCCATACAGTTAAAATAGATGTTATAATCCACATTAAAAATATAGTACATGGCTAGAGTTTTAAATGGATTTTTTAATCCTCTTCTGAAAATTTATCTTCTTCATTTTGCTCGTCCTCTTCTTCCTCTTCCTCCTCATATTCACTTTCATCTACTTCGTCTTCCTCTTCGGATAATTCTACCTCTTTCACGCGATTAGACGTAGAAATTTTAGCCTATGAATCCACCTACAAAGTCTCCATTTATCCTCCTTGTCCAGTGAGAAAATTGCCTTAGACTTCTTATACTTCCCATTCCATTCCTCTATCAAATGCAACATAGGGCGTCTGCATATTTCTTCTAAGTCCAACATGTCCTTGAGATTGACTTTCGTTTTCCCCTTTACGTCCATCACAGTATTAATTATATTATCAAACTCATTCTTCTCGATATGCATAAAATCAAGGTTATGTCAGATCAGATTGGTGCTCCGATATGGCAGATCCCAGAATATACTTCTTTTTGTCCAATTATGAGTGTGACCAAATCTATCGCACTTGTACCCCTTAGTAGGCTCTTCGATAACACTTGGTAAATCCTTAACCTCTTCCCATATCGTGTCTCCGGGCCACCTTGGAGGTGGATTTTTCTTCTCCATAACATCGGTATGAAATACATTCTTGTTCCTCCGGAATAGATGATCCAACGACAGAAATTATCGAAGACAATCGAAGAAGCACATTTTTCCTCCGTGTTTCAAACGAAAAGCCTTAGTGCGGTCTATACAATACGGACATGAGAGACGACCATGAGTGTTCCATCTGGATAGCATGCCATAAGCCAAAAAGTCGTTGATGGTCCACATAAGTGTTTCCCTTATATAAATATTTTGCTTTTTTGAAATATCATACGTGTTGGTGCTTACTTCCAAAGCTGATTCAACTTATCTATCAATGGTTGCAAGTATATATCGATATTTCTCTTCGAATTTTTTGGACCCAGAATAATGACGGTTAAGAACATAACCGGAGTCTTCATGCACATCCAAGATAGTAGGTTGTACGGGGTAACGATCAAAGGGTAACACGAATACTGAGAGTCTGAAAATCCAAATAGGGTAAAAATGTCGGAGAAGAGCCCCAATCTTACATTACGTGGATCCAAAGCAAAATCGGGATACTCTCGATCGAAGTACTTCCATGCTTCTCCATCGGATGGACGATCTAACACTCCTTTAATTTGTTCTCGTCTGTGCCAACTCATATTTTTGACAGTCTCCTTTCCTATAAACAACCTCTGCAACCGCAGAGTTAAAGACAAGTAGTGCGTCGAATCGGTAGGCTTCCTTGCACCGACAGATCTTTATGTACCAGTTACCTTATAGCGAGCAGCACCACAAAATCTGCACACATCTTCATCCTTGTCATCTTTGTAGTACAACATGCACCCGTTGTGACATGCATCAATTTTCTCGTATCCCATCCAAAATGATCTCACCATCCTCTTAAACCGGTAGAATTCTTTAGGTAACTAAGCACCCGCCGACAAGATCTCTATAATCAACTCCATTAGTCTATTGTAGAATTCTTGTGACATGTTAAAATCAGACTTGATGCTCAACAGTCTTGTAACCACCTCCAACAGTGAATGATCCTCACAACCAGGATATAATAGAGTTCTTGCATCCTCTAGTAACTTTATAAACTTTGCAGCATCGATATTCAGTGCCTCCTCATCTGCATCATGATTGTCCGGATCGAAACAAGGTCTGGCATCGTCGAAAACCATATTCACGCACCCGTTCTCGTAATCAGTGTGGTCGTGGATACACATATACTGCTCCATATAAGGCTCTGGCTCCGATGCTAAAGGCACAAGTTCTTTGTGTGAGTTACACTGATAGTAATTTGGCATAAAACTCCTTGAGTATAAATGATATGACATATCCACCTCTTAGTGATATTTCAAGTTACGATATCTCACATACGGACACTTAATTTTGGTATCGTCCATGTACTGAGGGAACGTCTTAGCGAGATGCAGGAACTATTCCACCCCCTGTATGAATTCATCCCGCACACCTCACATGTCATCAAGATGACGGTTGTACATCCATGAACGATGACGCAGCTAGTAATTTAGATCCATTTCTAGATACTTCTGAAAAGAAGAATATACATCATTCAAGTATATTATCCAAATAGGTGCAAAGATGGATATACATGTGAATACTAATAAAGGATATGTATGACATCACGTATTCAATCTCAAGTTACACCCACAAACACTATACTTAATACTAACCCACAATCCAATTCTACATACAATACACTCACCGATATATAGGGTAGGGTTTGTGTGTGTGTGTGTGTGTGTATGTGTGTGTGTGTGTGTTTGTGTCCGTGTGCGAGTTTTACCCATGTTTGGTATTGGAGTCGCTAAAACGTCGCTCGAACACAACTACTAGGAATGAAATGATCACAATGGTATAATCTAAATGTATAAAATATATTTATAAGATATCAATAATTTATTAATAATTAATTGCTTTTTATAACAAAAATTCTTATACTCCGATCATAAACCATCAATACAGCCTACACCGCCAATACTGATACTCATAGGAATAATATAAACAATCATAATTAATTATTTTTCGATACCAAAAATTTATCTATCACATGTAACGCGTCTGTATCTGTGTGTGTACGTGTCTGTGTCTGTGTCTGTGTCGTATTGTGTATGCATCTTTTTGTATGTACGTTTTTGTTTCTATGTCATGTCAGATAGGGTTAGATAGGGTTAGGGTTTACCTGTATTTGTGTCATGTCGGATAGTGTAGAGAACACCATCTCAGTGTGTGTTTTTGTGTGTCCGTGTCTATGTCTGAGTTCCATCCATATCACCATCTCAGTGTGTATATGTGTGTGTCCCCGTGTGTGTGTATGTGTGTGTGTGTGTGTCCGTGTGTCCGTATCCGAGTTCCACACACAACCCGTAATCCAATTCGACATACAACACCATCTCAGTGTGTGTCTGTGTGTCCGTGTGTGTGTGTCCGTGTTTTTGTGTCCGATTTCCACACACAATATCATCTCCCCATCTTAGTGTGTGTGTGTATGTTTGTTAGTGTTCATGTCCGAGTTTAACCTACGACACCATCTCAGTGTGTATATATCGGTGTATCCGTGTCCGAGTTCCACACATAACTCCCAATCCAAATCCACACACAACATCATCTTAGTGTGTATATGTCGTATCCGGGTGCCCATGTCTGAACCCCCCATGGTCGTGACAGTGTGTCATGTCATCTCTTGTCAGTGTGTGTCCTTAAAACCCTAGAGAGACAGAGAGAGAGAGAGAGACAAGATAGAGGAGCTCACTGAGCGAGGAGGAGGGGAGCCGAAGAAAAGGAGGAGAAGCACCTGAGGGAGGGGTCAACGGAGAAGGACCACGTCGGAGGGGAGCAGCCACATCGTAGGTGCAGAGCCGCGTCTGGGACTCGTGGGGGGGGGGGGTAGCTTGGAGGCAGGATCACTAGGGGCTCGAAGGCAGGGCATCGAAGAGCGGGTCACCGGGGTAGGTGGCTCGACGGTAGCTCAGAGGCGGTCGACAGAAACGAGGGGGGAGGGGGCGCACGGGAAAAGGAAATTTGGGGGAATAAAATAAAATATCGAACCGATCAGCGGAACCCTATATGAATGATTTAGCGACGTCAACACTATACGTCGCTATATGTCGCCAAAATTTTAAAATACTACGACATATAACATTTGGCATCGCTAACTGTCGTTATTATTAATAATATAGCGACGTCTACCGACTCGTTGGCGACATCATATTTTATAATACTAAATATAGTCGCTGAATGTCGCTGATACCGACGTATTACGATGTCTTTTAAATATGTCGCTAATTACAAAAATATTAGCGATGTTATATTCCAGAGTCGCTAATTTTGTCGCTAATTTGAATTATTTTGGTAGTGATGTTAATCCTGCATAATTATTCTTATCAGCATGCAGCCTTACTACATGAGGGTCATTGGTAATATACTTTCGCACCACGAGTGACATATCATATAGGACTTTGAATAGCGTATGAAGCACCATTCATGATATTGCGATCCCCAATGAATGTCTCATTTATACCATGATTCCTCCCAGGCCGAACGATCCCGGTGCCCCGGTGCTTATCGTTCGAGGAAGATTACCAAACCTTGTGCACAAGTTGTCCATGACCATGCAATATCTATGTAAATAAAATAATAAGCATAAATTGCATGGTAAATAAATATAAGTAAAGCATTACATTTTTTTATCCTTCTTGTTTTACTAATTCTTATATCGGTTGGTGACCCGTAGGTCCCAACTTATAGACCTTCTCGTGACCCGGTGGTACCAAACTGCAAATATATACTCGCATATGAAGCATTTCCTTTATAGTTATTGTGTACCGATGCACTTATACCTGTACAGATATTCAATGTTTTATTCTCAGTGTTACAAGTAGGCAAAATAGATTGTACAATATTTTACTTCTTCTCATGTAAGGCATACATTATAACATTTTTGTGTAGAAAGATACTTGCAGTTATCATTTACAGCAGCATTAAACATAAGGCATCACTATCTGTATGTGGACTAGCCCAGCATATAGTAATGCAACACAAAAGAGCAATACTAGCACTAATTTTATTAGGGCATGAAGGAGTAGAAGAGAAGGAACATATCCACTCACATATACAAATATCATTTCTATACCATGATCCCACATTCGCCTACGATCCCTCAAGAATGATCCGACGCGATGCACAGTCTTCTAACTTGGCATAATCATACGTTACAACCACACCGTATAAGATATCACATTCGGCCAAGTTAAGCAATATTGCATCATTACACCAAGCATCTCGATTTCCTGTACCATTTGTATCCCATCGGTCTGATCCATTTATAATTTTAGCGTAATTTCTTTCTGCGGACCGGGGCATTACATAATATACTACTAAAAAAAGTTTCGTCCTCAAAACTTAAAAAAATAACTCAATTTACCATATCACTTAATTTACCCTACGAAAATATTCTACGCCAGTTGTAGTTCAACATCCCATTTCACTCTCTTGTCAATATGCTCATTCATGAATCTCGTATTCTCATGCATTCAATTCCACCATCTCATTTCTTCCCAAATGCTTTGTTCATATTCCACAGTTCACCAATGTTCTCCTGCAGCTGCATTTGAATTACGTTCACTACTTCGTCTGGATTGTACATACATTTCAGGCGTCCTTGAAATATAGTGCACTAAACCAATGCTAATGGTTAAAAAGTCAAAAGACTACAGATGTACCTTCATTCCTCATTTATGATCACTTAATAATTTCGATCAAGATGTTCCTTAACATCGATTTTCTATAACTCCAAGTTCTTGCAATACTTACTCGGTCAATTCCATCGGTATCCTTCCAACACATTGCAATCAAATTTTGGTCTAAGTACTTCTTAATATTCACCAGCATCCTTCCGGTCTTAACAAATGCATAATTCTTTTATCTCGTTCATAATCTTTCTTCACATAACTGTTTGCCACTTTCGCTATCTTTCAATCCGCCATCTATAAAAATTCTCAAGGACTGCCCAGGTTAGGCTATTAACCCAAGCATGATACTTTAATCATTTCGAACAAACCGACCATAACGTAATTTTCATTAATTTCGAATTGCTATATTCATTCTTTCGATGCCAATTCCGTCATTTCTATCTCTTATAAATAATTTGATATGTCGTCACTTTGTTTTGATTCATCCAACTTTGATTAATTACATTAAGAATATCATCGGCCTTCTTTTTATTATTAACACAGGTGTATTTACAATCATTCCGATAGTTTCTCAATATTTTATTCCTTTCATTCAACTTCTAGCAACTTTTTTCTATCATTAACGGCGTCCAAATTCTAATGAATCCAGAGTTCCCTTTTTTATCATATCACAGTCCATGCTACCAAAATTTATTATAGTTCGGTGATCATAATTCGATCGGTACAATAGTCGCATTAGTCACATTGTATATCAAGCTTCTCTTCCAACGTATAAAATTTTTAGCAGAATTCTCGAGCGACGATTTCCTCTTTTTTTATCCTAATTTATTCCTCATCCCAACTTAATTCCAAAAGAAGTTATTTTAAGAAATCTAACCGATCGAACCCACAATTGATTTTCCATTCTAGTCGAGGCAATCAAATCCATCTTTTATAACCAATTATTTCTGAATTTGCTCATCAAACAGTTTAACCATTCCAATATGACATGTTATTCCAAAACACTTATTCCCCAGATCTCCTAACCAACTATCCAACACACGATAAACTTAAGCTAACTCGCAATATGCACCATTCAAGTCTTGCGATGCCATATTACCCAAGCGACATCAATAGGGTCATCATATGGGTCTCCGACAACCAATATAATTCTTCGGTCAAGTCTCTATGGTTAGCTATATCGACAGCTAAACCTAGTATCCATAGGCAACTTATCTCATGCTCGACAGCTGATAGGGACCATACTCATCTCTATTCTTAGGGCTAACCATAATCTAACCAATCTAAGGGACTTCTACCCAACTCTTATGGCCAACTCAAACCATAATGCACTATCACTGCCTAACCCACTATAAGAAAATGTTCAACAATCTAGGTCAGGTCTTATCTACCCACGGTCAATTTTTTAAAGGTCTACCTCAAATAAAGGTTCATTCTAGACTTACCCCAATTCGATAAGGTTAATCTAGAACTATCTGTTCAATTCTCATATCTATCAAGTAAATCGCCAATGATCAAAATCTGAATTGCTCTAACATATTGTTTCTTTTATGATTTCATAGTCATGATCTAATTGTATCTTTATAACATTCTTGAGTTCTCAAGCATCCGATTATCTATGGGATAGGGCAACTAATCCAAACTCAAATTTTGACCGATCACCTTTTACTAGTATATTGTTCATGATCCTTGCTCTCAATTCTTTTTATATCATATTATGTATCTGTATATTCTGCTTCACTAAAATAATTTATAGCCGACAATATCACTCAACCAATACGTTGAAGATATCTTCCTTCCGAGTCATTCCCTTAATCTTTCTTTTCACCAAATTCATTCCGATAAGAGTCAACTTTTATTTGTATTAACCATCAACTTAATTGCATTACC
This sequence comes from Iris macrosiphon, assembly GCA_036927795.1. Lineage (NCBI taxonomy): Eukaryota > Viridiplantae > Streptophyta > Magnoliopsida > Asparagales > Iridaceae > Iris > Iris macrosiphon. The sequence goes on from JAYESA010000004.1 coordinate 232,427,525, forward strand.
TCATGAAGGTCTAATAAAATACTATCTCACTAGGACATATTTTGATAATTACTCATGTATTCGATACATCGGTCATACCCCACTATAGAGATCCTCCACAAAAGTTATAATCTGATAAATTATATCTGCCATCCAACTTGTCATCAACGCGACTAAGTTTTTTGCTGACCAACTGTTATCAAAGCGACCAAAAAAATTTGTCGATAATACAATAAGGGTCTTGAAAAAATTTATTTGTATTCCCTCCATTGAAGTCTCTTGAAAAAATTTTATCTATCGCCATACAATAAGGGTCATCGATTAGTTCATTTATAATCCGCCGAGTTCATATGCTGACTGATTATTATCCATCAACTCTTAAGTTCGAGTATACTCGTTTCACGGCTGCTACCCTTTTAAGTTATACATGTAGTAAATGCTACATACCTAAGGTCAAAGAAAACAGTTTTCCACATACTCGGTCTAACTGTAAATCATTTCCAAGAATTCCTAACGTAGGCAACCAATGATTTTATCCCGTCTGTGACTCCTATGCAATTCCAACCAATCTCGTTCGATATATTTTTTAATTTATTTATCGATAGTAATATTTGACCATTTATGCTAACTTAAAAATTTTACCCAGCCGTTTCCAGTCATCATCTAACCGTATAATCAATCTCGTTGTTCTCAGCTAAGACATCCATCTTATACTTCTCCCTTTCTTGCTACCCAATATAACATTAAGCCATTGAGGGTCTACTATTGATACTCAAACCAAAATATCCAAGGGACACTCCTATCGTAATACCACATGCATCGTTCCCAACTAAGTTTCGGCACTACCCCATTCTTACTTGGTAGGCTCAACACTATCACTTATGGAAGGGTCACTGTATAAGCATCACTAATAGGGTAGAGACATATACCACTCAAAGACTAAGTCATTCCTGACAATCATACTGTTCTTACATTAATCCAACATCCATCTCGTACTACCTTCACATGGTAGCATTGCCAGTCATAAACATGATATTCATTACTCAGATATAAAATGCAATCCCGCCATCGCATATGAATCAACTCAGTATTACTGTTGATTTCCTTTCTTGAAATTACTCAAGCATAATTCACATGATTACAACACACACATTGATTCTCCTTATCCCCACATACAAATTATTAATCACCAGTTATTCATCTATAGCATTGAATCATTATTGGGTTCTTGGTATCTTTAACAAATCAAGAATCATAACTTAGGGCAATTACCATATTTAGGCTTATTGTATGGAATATTTAGTAAGTGTTGCCAAGAGGTCAAATATTCCCGATTATGAAAGCACATTCGAACAATAGTGGAATCAACACAGAACGATCATATATGCAAATTCGATAATCTCATAAGCAACTTTGAATACTCGTAGAAGGCAACTTTGAATGTGCATTGAGGTAACTGTAACTAATCTTGGAAGAGACTTTGAATAGTCACCAACGTAATTTTGAGTATCCACAGATACATCTTTGAGTAGTCATGGAAGCAACTTTGATTTAAAACTTGTTGAGTCCAAGGACGCATAACCATGCTCTGATATCAATTTTGTCATGCCCCGATTCTGAAGAATCGAAAGTAGCCACGGACGTAATATCGTAAAAGCATAGATTGTACTTATATAAGGCAAAAAGATTGTCACACCCTGGTCCCAAAGTTCTCCCGACCAACGCCCCCGCCGGACACGAATTACCGTGCCTCGGCGCTCCCACGAGGTGTATAGTCGTTTGCCACCGGGACGTGATGCCGTACGAGCCTGGGGTTACGCCCGCATAAGGCAACAACATTAAAATTTGGCTATCATTGCATCTATCGAGTAAGAGCGGAGTGACATTATTGTAAGCATTTATCCATCTGAGTATTTGGGGCAAATCGAGGCACAGGGTTCTCTGATTATAATGGCATCGTTCTATATATTATGCCCCTCTATACGAAAGCATATTAAGGCAATGGAAGCCAGATTTTTGGGTCTTGGGGATGAGGCATGCCTATTGCTTTCTCGGACGATCCAGCACCTGCGAACAAGCAAACTGTTGGTGGGTCAGCACTTTTATAAGTACTGGTGAGTATAAACAACTGAACAGAAGCAACATTCACTAAAACCAACACTAAGTAATCATGTTATAAAATATTACATTACTAGTGATCTTTCTAGTTTTACCTATGTTCGTTACATGCAGCACAAGAACAGAGTCATATTACTTTCTTTTGGAAACATCTTTAAAAATAAAGCTCATATTCGATATAAGCAAGCAGGCAAGACAAGCCGATTGTTCTATTATCAGGGTGTGCGCAGCGTGTCTTGTGAGCTATACTCAAAGACTCTAGGAACAATGTACCATCTAGGAACTATCCTCTATCAAGCCAACACGATGAACTAGCTATATGCTTTTTGGTCCCCAAGAAACTCAGAATCGGTAGAGGTAATCCAGCTAACTAATGACTCATTTATCTGATGCTATTAGTAGCTGTGACTCATGGTTGCTTTCCACTATCTCTGTAGCAGCCGTAACCAAGATTCATCTCTTCACCAATATCCATTGTCCGACCGATGCGAATGCATGAAATACTATCAGATAAACTCTAGGATGCAGACGAGATAAACCAGCAAACCATCTATATCTGTGCGGACTAGCCGCCCTCTCTGAACAAGTTCAAGCACGATATGGTTCTCTCAAAACACAAGCGATAGTGAAACATGTTCAAGCAATCTCTTACTCTTAGACAAGCATTTCAGGTTCTCTTAGTTAAGCAGACAGGTTCATTCAATGACAAGCTATGTGAGTTCTCTTATTAAGCAGAAAAGGCAGGTTCTATCATTCTTCTTATAAAACTATCTTTAAGCAAACAAGCATTCAAAAACTCAGATTCATTATTAAGGCGTGTAAGAATCAGAGAACGAAGTTCTGCCCACTCACCTTGAACAGTCATCTCCTACTTCAACAAGGAGCTCTTAAGGAAGATATCCTTTTTGAGTCAACAACTCGATATCTCTTGTACATAGTGCTGACGCGGAGTGGGGCACTACAAAGATAGGCAAATTATGGTATTTCTCAAAAATAATGATATAGCAGCGAAAAATAAGCAGATATATTAAAGCCACAATAAAATAGAATAAAAAGTAGCTCTTTATTGATAATGATCTTTGAATACATGGCTTACATCATATTACAAAGCTTCTCAATTACAACGGATACTTAGCCACTTGGCTTACATTGATATTTGCCATCTTGGGTTTCAATCTCACTGATACAACTGAATTACACTATTCCATACATTATGTCATTTATAGTAGAAGATACCTTCAATGGAAGAAGAGCTTCAGCGTGCCCCAACAATGCTTCGATGCCTCGAAACCGTTCTATCCACTCCCCGAAGCTGAGTACCTAAGGATGCCAAGAAACGTGGGTCAATACATATCGCGTACTGGTGAGCAGAAACTAGTCCACTCATCTAAACCAAAACTAAGTATTCATTTTAAAAGCATGCATATTACTTTAGTGATCTTTCTATTAGGGACTAGGTTTATTTCAGTGATCAGAGTATTCAACAGCATAATAAAAGCATATTTTGGAAACAATAGTATACATTGAATATATATAAAATTTGTACATATTACTTAATAGCGATTCTTACCAACAACCCGTTATTCTTATCCCTACAAACAAGGATTAACCACGACATAAATAATATGAATCATTCTTACAAAGATAATGTTAATCCTGCATAATTATTCCCATTAGCATACAGCCTAACTACATGAGGGTCATTGGTGAAATGCTTTTGCACCACGAGGTACATTTTATATAGGACATCGAAGGGCGTATGAAGCGCCATTCATGAGGTTGTGATCCCCAATGAATGTCTCGTTTATACCCCAATTCAAGAAAAATAGCTTTTCTTGACAGATTTTTTTTGTCAAGAAAGGGTTTTCTTTACGATTTTGGATCAGTCATCTAGGCCACAGTCAAGAAAAGTTGCTACTTTTCTTGACGATTTCTGGTTTTATTATCTTAACAGTTTTAAACCGTCAAGAATAAAACTATCTTAACAATTTTTAGTTGTCAAAAAAATATAATAAAAAATTATCAAGGTATATATCAACTTTTCTTGACTGTAGCCTAGATGACGGCTAATGACCGTTAAGAAAGCCATTTCTTGACCTAAAAAAACCGTCAAGAAAAGTTAATTTTTTGTTAAAAAATTATATTTATAATTATTTATTATATGCTTCCCACACAAATATCAATATAATCCAAAACATCACAAAAATCATAGAACTATAGTACACAATTTATATATCAACAAATAAGCATTTGTACACCACAAACATCCAACTACGTCCAAATAACCAAAATATATGATTTGTGTACTATCTTAAACATCCATAACCTATTTATACAAGCATATCCTCCATTTTCCAAAAAAAATACATTACCACCATGCCTAATTATATAACACTGAACCTGAAGCACATCCCTCCTATCACACAGCCTTCATTTCCAATAAGAGCACCTAATCTGGAAAAAAAATACTAATCAGCAGGAGTTATGTATTGTCAGCACTTAACAGTTTTCAAGTATCAGATTGTTTTCAATTTTCAAGTTTCAAGTTCAGTTTTCAAGTATCAAACTTTTTTTTCCATTTTTAACTACTTTTCAAGTTCAGTTTTCAAGTACTTAGTTTAGTTTTAATCCATTGTCATGTGCTGAACAAATTTCAATTTTCAAGTATCAGACCCTATTTATATACCCCCAACCTCCTATTCTCTTCCTATCACACACTTTCACTCTCCCAAACTTTATTACTAAGAAGAACAAGAAGAAGTAGTCATAAAATCCATGACTATTATTCAATTATCAAGTTAATAGTACAGTTATTACTTCTCAATCCTATGACCACCAAAATAAATAAAAAAACTTGACGATGTCACCTTGTTCTTGCGCACCGAAACATATACAAGGTACGATAGGGACACGGCAACACTTAACAAATTTTATTTTGGTGTGTTCTAGGTAGTTTGTAGTATATATGGTGTTTACTAGTATAGTCTACGTAGTTTGTAAGTATTAGTCAGCACAGTCATAACACTCTTCATTTTACAGTACTATCTTAGCTTATGTAAAAAAAATTATAGGCCATTTTAGAGTAGTTCAGTCTCTTACTAGAATATTATGCTAGTGTAGCTACCCTATCCCATGGGTTAGTCACGTAATGATTTCAACTTACAGATATGACAATCCTTCCTTGTTACCCTCCCTCATGTTCATTTCCTAGCTTCAATATGCGAGTGTGGTTGATTTTTAGGACATCATGCCTAATTATCGGGTCTTTTCTAATTAGTTGACAAGGACACAACTAACACACTTTGAAACGGACATGGATGTTTTGCATGCCAACTCTCCAAATATATACATGGATGAACATGACAAAATTTTAGTATGAAAAGTGTCCTATATGTAACATAACCATATTTGTTATGAAAAAGATGTTGCTACCACTAATGATGTAGCAATACTTCAAGCAACTTGAGTGTTGATAACTATAAGTAGAATAAGCCTTGTCCAATTCACATCTGAATTAAGCCAAAATATTCCCTAATGTCTTCATACAAAGCAAGTCGGTCAATGCATAATTGATTTTGCTAGTGTTATCTAATAGAAAACCTAAATCCAATAGACGGTTACAACTCACAAGCAACTAACTCTCCTTATTATCTACTTCCTAATTGGAAAGAAGATAACTCTCTTAACAAAAACTAAAATACATAACCCTACAATAATTTTTCCATTTAAGCAAATCATTCTCTACCAACTGTTCACCATATCTTTACCGAGAAAAGTCACCAAATATAGGTAAAAGCAATCAATCTAATTAGCAAAGTATGTGTGAATGAATGGCGTTCATATTCTTGTAGCAGATATATATGGTTCCAAACTATAAACATTTCTTGAGGGAGTGATATTTATTATCTAACTTTATCAGAAATTTGGATTTTTTATATTTAATAGTCTTATGATCCAATTGGCAAGACAAGGTCATTCTGAGATTCAAGAAGGAAAAAAAGATGAAAGGGGGAGATTTGATAAATAATCAAATCGTATTAATAATATTAAAAAATAAAATGCTCATATAACTCGTTTGTAAGTTTAGCTAACAACTAGGCACAACTCATTCCTCAAATTCCAAGCATCATTATTTTATCTATGAAGATAAAAGTGATACTCACTTGAAAATATATTTTTTATTGAGGACACCATATGGTATTGATCCAGATAATAGACTATTCTGCAAGTACCTGCAACCATTAGTATGCAACAGAAAGAGAATTAGTCTTTTAAGATGTACTGGAAAACAGAAAAGAAGAATTAACATTTAGCACCAGAATTGAGAACAAATTGATTCCTTGAGCATAAAGGTTAAGTATGAATTTTCTACTTATAATTTTTTTTTTAGATGAGACTCTGTAACTTCATCTGAAAAACTAAATAATATTCTTTCTATTACCAAGTAGAATTGAGCATGCAAAACTTATAGTTCCTTTAGATACAGTAGGTTTGCCAAAGATGAAGGCACCTCACCAGTCAAGTCATTGTTCTCAAGATGGCTGCAATAAGACAAAATATGTGTCTTTGACAACAAGTGAGCGATTTCTAAACCTTGAGAGTTGAAATCTCACATAAGCTCCATATTGGAACATCTACTAAAATAAAATATAGCACCAGTAAGTGACTTATCATCCAGTAGTCTGCATAAACGAAAGACCCAAAGTATATTTTCCATGTCAAAAAGGTATAACTCAATGCATAATGAGGAAATACATCAAAAGTATCTGAAAGAAAAGCAAGAAAATTCTTTGAATCTTACAAATCAACCAAGAATGTTAACTTCGTCAGTTCTAAGAGAATATTTCCTGTAAGATTCTTCCTGGACAACACACTGCAGATATACCATATACATATATTAGTACAAATAAAATCTTTCTACATGTAGGCACAAGTATTATAGGAGAAATCTTAAAGGTATATTATAATAAGTATAATAAGTATAATAAGTATAATAAAATTATAACTAAGAATTCATACATTGAGATAACTTTCGGTTGTGGGTCTGAATTGCATTGCACCCAAGACCATGAAGCTGGCAGACATGGATCATCCCCTTCCTGTGCCCAATCGGCTTTTGGGTAATAGAAAGCAAAAATGGTCATTATGCTTACTGCAACATAGTTACAAGGATATATCAACTTCACATGAATATTTCTCCTCGAAATATAATGTTAAAAAATACTACATTCTGGATAAACATAAGCCCTAACACCTAGAGAGCCAAAATTAATCTTCAGGTGCTTAGTTCAAAAAACATTCCTCTATCTTGGTAAGGGGAGTTCTCACTCTACATCAAACAGAAAGTACGTACATATGAAAGATAAATTGAATGGAAAACAATAAACCTTCACATACATAGAAATTATAGAATGGAAAACAATGAACCCAGCATTTTAAATAATATTTTAGCTATTATGTAAGATGATTATCATTCAATCGGCATTTTAAATATTTAGTTTGCTCTTACGCTTTTCCACGAATAGGTGGTGGATGGGTTGAAACTGAGTAATCATAGCCATTTTCGTGTTGTTTCCTCTTATGCTTTTTAACGGACAAGGACACGACACGGATACCCTGAACCACACTAATACAAAATCAGTTTCGTGTCCGTGAAACCTAGCCTGCAGATCTCTACAGAACTTTTACCACTCATAGAATTAAGGAAGAGAGAGAAGCACCTCATTCCCCAAGTCAAAAGTGAAGGAGAGAGAGGAAAATAGAGAGTGTTCAGCATCTTATCGAGGGGAGTTGGAGACGCGCTAGCTCGCCAGGATCGGAGCACAGTGTAAGCCCCTGTTTTTTTTCAAAAATATTAAAATTGGATTTTTCGCAATTTTCTGGAATTTTCTGAGAATTTTCTGTAATTAAATTCAAGGTTTTAATTATTAAATAATTTTTAATTGTTAATAAATAATATTAAAATATTATGAAAATAATATTTTTTGGTGTAAAATGAAAAACTGGACTTAGGGTAATTTTTCTGGAATTTATTGGACCCCGGACCTATTTTTAAAAACTAATTATTATTATTATTATTATTATTATTTTTTTTTTTTTTTTTTTTTTTTGGTTTTGGGCCGGCCCGGCCCAGTGGGCCGAGCCCAGCAGCCCAGCCCGCCAACCGGCCCAACCCCAACCCTCTACCGGGTCGGGTCGGGTCTGCCCGAACCCGACCCGCCACCTCCGACCCGTCTCCCCATTCTCCCCTCGGCCCGCGTCCACCGCCGCTCAGCCCGCGCCTCGCCCGGCCTCGACGCTGCTCTGCCCGCTCCGTCTCTTTCGGCCCACGCTCCATGACTCCGCCTCCTCGCCGCCTTGCCCGGCCTCCCCGACGCCCTTATTAGCCTTATAAACCCCTACATGCCAACTATGTATTCAAAATACACAAGTTCACACACATAGTTTCTTGTCTTGTTGCAGTTCCTGTTATCTTGTTGTAGTTCCATTTTTTTTGTCTCATTATATTCCTATTTTATCCATATCCCTGATTTACAGCATTTAACTCCTAGTTATGGTTATTACTTATTTATGCATATTCTCAACATGATACTTAGTCAATTTCTTTCCTAATTGTCATAAATATTTAGTTAATCTTGTTGTGCATTGTGTACTTTGCTTCTTTCCTGACTGGATCCGTTGTTTTAGGCGATGATGAGAACTTGCCCCCACCCATATGGCGTAGCAGGTGATACATCTGAGGAGACTACTTTTGAGGAGTAGTAGCCAGTTAGTTAGTATTTTCTTTCAGCACAGCAATCGGGTTTGTCCCCGATTTATCTTCTGGATTCTGTATTAAACCATGGAGTTGTATATCACATTTTGTCTTATGAAATCTTAGTATTCCTATTTCCTGTTATTTTTCTTGTCTATTTACTTTACTGTGGATGAGATAGAATATAAATTACCTGTAAATATGACCTAGACAGCGTACTACCGCCGACACTGCGGCGTAGGCTGGACGTGCCCACGCACTCGTGCCCAAATATCCAGGTGCGGGTCATGACACATTTTTGTGGTGGCCCATGCAGGTCAACAACTAAATTGTTCGGTTTCAACTTAGGGACCGAACAGGCCTGCAATAAGATTGAGGATTTTAGGAAAAGCTCATCCACCTGATTGAATCGTTCTTGATATTTATATCGCCTTCGAATCATTTTATTGACTTGTATCCTGCCTTGATTCCTGTGCGCCTTTATCGTTTATTTTGGATGCAGAGTAAAGGATCTACCAGCAAGCGACGAGGTTCCTACAAGATCACCACGAGATGCTCTACCAGCATGACTGTGGAGAACACGCAGACTCTTGGAGTAGCCAATGCGCGTAAGTGATTTGTAGATACCGTTTCTAGTGTTGTTTAGCTCGTGCCTATTGGTTCGTGACCTCAGCCCCAACCTAGTAATTTTGAACTTGCTAATAACCTGGAATGCTTTTATATTTGATAACTGTAGAGATTGTAGATTCTTTTTGTGCTTATTGTAGGTTGTTTTATGAACTTAAATAATTTGAACATCCTTTTCATCATCATCTAGCGCACTTAATTTTGATGTACTTAACTTATGCTGCTATTCTATAGCCTAGTTTTGCAAGCTTACTCTTTATCGAGCTTGTTCATGACAAGTGTATTATTAGGGAGGCCCACAATGATACATTTTAGAATCAGTGTGTTACGGTCTGATCAACCATAGTGCGCTCGATTCGCCCTTCGAAATAATACTTTACGTGGATTGAGATATGTAGTGATTAGTAGACAAATATGCTTGCCCTAGACATGTCTGAGCATATCGTATCGGTTACATAACCGTATTGATATGAGCATGTAAATAGGAATTACCCAGATATGATCCAATCCACACCTGCTTTGACAATTCCCATTTGAATTCTTTAAAACGCCTTGATCCCGATACTTCTGTTCTATCACCTCACCCTTGAACTCTTTATTATTGATCCTCGTCTTCCCTTATTTCGGAAAGACAAAATCCTATATTTTGTATAAGTTTGATTTGTAGTGCTAGGTGTACCCCTCAGACCGGTCGAATTGATGATAACTTCTATGACTAAGGGAATACCATAGGTGGTGTATTTGTGTTAAAGACTTAAAGATTCAATACCATGATTAAATAAGTTGGGACATAGCTTTACTGGTTGTATAGCCTTAGAGGATAGATGGGTAAATTCTAAGTTGGGTAGCGACCACAATGTTCACCTGAGAGGAACCCGTTAGACTGTAATCAAGTGAGATTGGACAGAGAGAACCCTGCCATATTTTAAATTTTGAGGACGAAATTTTTATAAGTTGGGTAGATTGTAAGCCCCTATTTTTTTTCAAAAATATTAAAATTAGATTTTTCGCAATTTTCTGGAATTTTGTGGGAATTTTCTGTAATTAAATTCAAGGTTTTAATTATTAAATAATTTTTAATTATTAATAAATAATATTAAAATATTATGAAAATAATATTTTTGGATGTAAAATGAAAAACTGGAATTAGAGTAATTTTTCTGGAATTTATTGGACCTCGGACCTATTTATAAAAACTAATTATTATTATTATTTTTTTTTTTTTTTTTTTTTTTGGGCCGGCCCGGCCCAGTGGGCCGAGCCCAGCAGCCCAGCCCGTCAACCGGCCCAGCCCCAACCCTCTACCGGGTCGGGTCGGGTCTGCCCGAACCCGACCCGCCGCCTCCGACCCGTCTCCCATTCTCCCCTCGGCCCGCGTCCACCGCCGCTCAGCCCGCGCCTCGCCCGGCCTCGACGCCGCTCCGCCCGCTCCGTCTCTTCCGGCCCACGCTCCACGACTCCGCCTCCTCGCCGCCTTGCCCGGCCTCCCCGACGCCCTTATTAGCCTTATAAACCCCTACATGCCAACTATATATTCTAAATACACAAGTTCACACACATAGTTTCTTGTCTTGTTGCAGTTCCTGTTATCTTGTTGTAGTTCCATTTTTCCTGTCTCATTATATTCCTGTTTTATCCATATCCCTGATTTACAGCATTTAACTCCTAGTTATGGTTATTACTTATTTATGCATATTCTCAATATGATACTTAGTCAATTTCTTTCCTAATTGTCATAAATATTTAGTTAATCTTGTTGTGCATTGTGTACTTTGCTCCTTTCCTGACTGGATCCGTTGTTTTAGGCGATGATGAGAACTTGCCCCCACCCATATGGTGTAGCAGGTGATACATCTGAGGAGACTACTTTTGAGGAGTAGTAGCCAGTTAGCTAGTATTTTCTTTCAGCACAGCAATCGGGTTTGTCCTCGATTTATCTTCTGGATTCTGTATTAAACCATGGAGTTGTATATCACATTTTGTCTTATGAAATCTTAGTATTCCTATTTCCTGTTATTTTTCTTGTCTATTTACTTTACTGTGGATGAGATAGAATATAAATTACCTGTAAATATGACCTAGACAGCGTACTACCGCCGACACTGCGGCGTAGGCTGGACGTGCCCACGTACTCGTGCCCAAATATCCGGGTGCGGGTCGTGACACACAGATGGTGGCGGATCTGCTGGATCCGAGCGAAGACTCGGTGGATCGGCCGTGAGAGAGGAGGACTGTCATGCCCCGATTCCGTGGAATCGATAGTCGTCCCCCGGGCGTGACCGTCGTGCGGGCCTAGGTTAAGCACCGCACAAGGCTAAGTTATTTTATTTCGCATAGCGAGAACATATTCAGAGTACGCAGATAAATTGAAACACAGATTTGAAACATGAAAAAGTTCTCTTTATTGATAATGAACATCTATTACAAACTCTTGAACGAGTCAGCTAATTACCGCACGGGCTTACAAAAGTGTTGACACAAGATGAGATAGCAGTCATGTGCATTACATCCCTTTACTAAACTTCAAAATATAAGACCTCCTGGAGGGATGATGACTTTCCCTCTGAGTTGCATTATCTTTGGGTTGTAAGCTCTTGCTTCAAAATGCTTCAAGGGGCGCGATCTCAACATAGCTACAGCTGGACCGGATTAGGAAGATGACTTCTGCTCCTCGCTCGGCTCTTCTTAGTATGGGGAACCAATTTCAATGAGGGTCAATACATCGAAATATACTTGTGAAGGCGAGCTAACCCAACTATATCAATCAACACGTTGTTTATATGAAGCATGCATATTATTTGTGGTCTTTCTATCTTGCTTTAGTTTATTTTACAAGCAACAATATATAATAAAACTACTGAAATGAACTTGCCACCATTCGGTAGCTTTTACCTGTCCGTCTGAACCTCCTGCATAATACTTACCATGCCTTCCCTGCCACGAAGACACAAGTTAGCTTGCAACAGTTTTAAATATACAAGGGGATCACTGGCATATGCCATAATGGACGATCTAGTCTTGAACAAGGATGGCATGTAGCAAAGATTTAGTAGTGGCTACAGACCATCCTGTCCAGATGCAGGAGACTATAGTGAAGTTCCGTCCGGACCAGATCGGTGCCAGTGCCCCAACGACCGTCCACAGAAACCGTTGACCTTGTGCACAACTTGTCCGTGATCAACGTAATACACTAAGTTAGCAATTGAGGCATTTCAGGTCAATATCAGGCATAAGACAGTAACAGGGCAAGATCTACTTTTATATAGTCTCCCTGTTCAGTTTATCGCATTCAGGATGAGTTCTATTCATAGCATAATTTAAGGAAGAGTATGCATTCTAACTTGTATTTATGCATATGATGAATATTCCAAACGAACAAGGATGCAAATAAGTAACCGTTCACAAGTTTGATTGACAAGCATAATAATCCAAGTCTATTCCCTTTTTATCTTGATATTTTTAGTTATTACTTGGTATCGTCTGATTGGGGCAAATAAGAATGCAAGATTTTTAGGTGTGAAGACTGGAAGAAGGGCCAACTGAATCGAATATAAGCCACTAACTTAGTTGGTTGGGGAAAAGAAGGAAAGAGGCACTTCATGACTCTGCTCGAGCGTCGCCTACTATCCGTTCACCTGCATTGCCACGAACAGCTGATCAATACCTCTTCCACTCTTTCTAATCTCAGAATTGAAGTGAAGTTCAATGAACGAAAACAAAGAAATCCATCAAAATCGTTCAAGAAAACTCAAGCAAATTTGAAAACCAACTCAAGGCACGAAAGCAACAAGCGACAGCGAAAACTGAGGCAACAAAGATGCAACGGAGAGGTCCCTCCTGACTCTGCCGCTAAGTCGATCCTGGGGGCATAGTCTACTAAATATGGGAATCGATTACGAAAAAGCAAATCCATAAAGAGGATGGGTTCTTGTTTCAATCTATCCCAATCGAACGATACCGTCTTATATTTCTTAGCCGCGCTCCCCGAATAGGGGAACGGGGCACCACATCCTACCCAACTAATTGGAAGTTTCATCCTCGAAACTTAGAAATAGAACCTACCACTAGGAAACATTATGTTGAGGATGATGATTGTGGTGGCTCAATAGACAGTCAAGAACGACATGGTCTGGATCCCCACAAACGAGGCATAACTTGAGTTTTCTTCGACAATTGTCTACCGTGTGCCCCAGCTTCTTACAGTAGGAACACGGTTGCCTTAGGTTTCCTCTTTGTGGACCACCGTTGTTAGGACGCTTTGTAGCATTATTTCCTTTTTTGTTGTTATGGCATTTGTGATTGGAGGTATGCACAGCGCCGGTAGGAACGTGAGGATACTGCGGTTCAAGAGAGAGGGCATGATTCAAGACTCCCTGTATAGTCTTGTACTGATGAACGACTATGTGTGCATGGATGGCAGGGCGTATACCACCTTTAAACCTACTAGCTCGACTCACTACATCAGGTAAATAGGCGCTAGCGAATTTGGAGAGTCGGTTGAATTCGACGGAGTATTGCTTAACTGTCATACTGCCTTACCGTAGTTGTACGAACTCATTCTCCTTCTTATGACACACAGGAGGGGGTTTGAACTCCTCTTCAAATGTGGCACTAAAAGTCGCCCACGAGATCACCTCCTCTCTATGTTCAACTTGAAGAGATCGTCAATGCACGTCCCACCAATCGTGCTCGTTAAGACGGAGCTGTATTTGAGCGCATGCTATGCGCTTCTCTTCGGGGACCTCAAGCAGGGAGAAATGGTCTTCAAGTTCGGCCAACCAATCTAGAGCCACAATTGGGTCCTCAGTCCCATTGAATGGAGTATTGCAGACTTTTTTGAAGTCGCCAAAGTCGAAGGCAGTCACATCCCTCTTCCTTGCAGTTTGAGGCATCTCGCCTTCAAGCACGGGTTGTTCCACCGGAGTCGCCGTTGTTGCCACGGAATGGTTGGAGGCCAAAGGCTGCACGATCTGTTGCAGGGTATCTACCTGCTTCTGTTGGACTGAGAATCGAGCTTCTACATTGTCTCGAAACTTGAGTTGCCTTTCCTCTGCTCGCTTTTCGGCCCGTTCGTAGCGAGCCTCCTCCCTTTGTTGGTTGGCTTCCAATATCAGCATTATTTGCTGAATGGGATCGACGTGAGACATGGCTCGCTGGCTCCGTAAACTTCTTGAAGTACCCGAACTACTTTTTTGAGCTTGCGTCTCGCCCGATGCTAGCGTTGAGGACTACGCTGGTACCATTCCTTCAAAAGAAGGTAAATTATATCAGATCATAATGTATTATGAACTCATTGCATGAACATATCTCATTTTGTCCTAACGAGTTCAAGAGTTCGCACATGAATTTGATCGTTAAAGGAACTTTCCTAGTGCAAGGGTCAAAGGAACTTGAAGCTGTGCTCTGATACCAACATGTCATGCCCCGATTCCATGGAATCGATAGTCATCCCCCGAGCGTGACCGCCGTGTGGGCCTAGGTTGCGTACCGCACAAGGCTAAGTTATTTTATTTCGTATAACAAGCACATATTCAGAGTACGCAGATAAATTAAAACACAGATTTGAAATATGGAAAAGTTCTCTTTATTGATAATGAACATCTATTACAAACTCTTGAACGAGTCAGCTAATTGCTGCACGGGCTTACAAAAGTGTTAACACAAGATGAGATAGCAGTCCTATACATTACAAGGGGATCACTAGCATATGCCATAATGGACGATCTAGTCTTGAACAAGGATGGCATGTAGCAAAGATTCAGTAGTGGCTACAGACCATCCCGTCCAGATGCAAGAGACTATAGAGAAGTTTCGTCCGGACTAGATCGGTGCCAGTGCCCCAGCAACCGTCCGCAGGAACCATTGACCTTGTGCACAAGTTGTCCGTGATCAACATAATATACTAAGTTAGCAGTTGAGGCATTTCAGGGCAATATCAGGCACAAGATAGTAACAGGGCAAGATCTACTTTGGTATAGTCTCCCTGTTCAGTTTATTGCATTCAGGATGAGTTCTATTCATAGCATAATTTAAAGAAGAGTATGCATTCAAACTAGTATTTATGCATATGATAAACATTCCAAACAAACAAGCATGCAAATAAGTAACTGTTCACAAGTTTGATTGGCAAGCATAATAATACAAGTCTATTCCCTTTTTATCTTGACATCTTTTAGTTATTACTTGGTATCGTCTGATCAGGGAAAACAAGAATACAAGATTTTTAGGTATGAAGACTAGAAGAAGGGCTAACTGAATCGAATATAAGCCACTCACTTAGTTGGTTGGGGAAATAAAGGAAAGAGGCACTTCAGGACTCCGCTCGAGCGTCGCCTACTGTCCGTTCACCTACATTGCCACGAATAGCTGATCAATACCTCTTCCACTCTTTCCAATCTCGGAATTGAAGTGCAGTTCAATGAACAAAAACAATAAAATCCATCAAAACCGTTCAAAAAAACTCAAGCAAATCCGAAAACTAACTCAAGGCATAAAAGCAACAAGCGACAGCGAAAACTGAGGCAACAAAGATACAGCGGAGAGGTCCCTCCTGACTCTGCCTCTAAGTCGGTCCTGGGGGCATGGTCCACTGAATATGGAAATCGATTCTGAAGAAGCAATTCCATAAAGAGGATGGATTCTTGTTCAATATATCCTGATCGAATGATACCGACTTGTATTTCTTAGTCGCGCTTCCTGCATAGGGGGAACGGGGCACCACAAGGACGGTACGGTGAGGTGGCTGAAGATCGAGGAGATCCGCGCAGGGGAGTCATCTGGGGAGGCGATGGCTCGTCTAGACATTCGGTGTAATGACCCGTTCTGCTCAAGCGGACTGCCGATTCAAACAGCAAAATTACAACATCCCGATCTGCCTAGCTTCAGCTAGAAGACTCATTTAATGCAAGAGGATTTCCTTTATTGGCTCTTCAGGAGTTCGGCTTAGGCTTTCAGAGGCTCGCTCGAAGTATCGCTCGACCGAGGTGAATCATCGCTAAGGTGGGTGGCTACGGAGAACTTGTCTTTGCTTAGCCAGCATACTTAAAATATGGACGTTTTATGCTAGTCGCTAGGTGAATCACTGTCACGCCCCAGTCCCAAAATATATGGGACCAGGCCATGTAGAAATAGCCAGCTGTCACATCTCCGAGGATATCCTAATTTAATGGATCCTAACGAAGAGTGCTACGCTATCCTAAATACTAACATGTCCCATATCAATCAACAACAGGTAATCTAATCTCATCTACAATATAAACAGCAAGAATGTACTAATAATAAATGCTGAAAGATAAACGCCAGTCTCAAAATATCATAGTACAACCAATAATGTCTGGTGGGGACAAACCTACTGCTATGACAAAATAAAATACTAAAATGATAGATAAGAGATAACGACTAGGGCATCGGCTAACTAGATAATGATACACTCAATCCTAGGCAGAAGGCCTACCAAGTGATCACGAAAACTCTGTCGGTAGTACCTCTAGCTCCTCTGCGGTAGCAAAACTTATCTCTTGTCCTGGGCCATACACTGTAGGGTAATATGCCTCGTCCAAATCTAGAAAGGTACCAGGTCCTCAGAGAGACGTAACAAGATACATAGAAATATGCCATATATAAATACTGAATAAAATAAATATAATAAAGGGTGTGATAACCATCTAAGTGAATGCAATGTGAGGACAACTTTGGTACCTATGGGTAAGCGTAGGCATAACGTCCAACATCCCGAAGAGCGTGGCAGCAGTACAGTATATCGTCCATATCGCTCCGAAGAATGTAGCAGTAGTACAGTATATCGTCCATATCGCTCCGAAGAATGTGGCAACAGTATAAAGGGAGTCATTGGATCCGTGGCTCCTCTGGATACTATGGACTCCAATGGGTGTATCCCATATGCCTACTAATGTCCTCCCCGCCCAATGTAGATACGCAAGTCAAATATTCGACGTACAAACCACGTATCTATATGCCAAGTCTCTACCAATATAAATAATCCTGAATTACCTACTAACAGTGATGTAGGTCACACGCACCGATAGCTAGTCGAGTACACAAACCCGCATCCCAATATGAATATCTCTTAGTGAAACGTGTAAGAATGTCAGGTCTCAGAAGATACCAGGGTATCCTCCAAAGGGTAAGTCTTCTAATAACTAGGTCAAGTACACTAATCATCGACGCATCCGTCGATTTCACCCGAGTCAATCTCGGACACGCACAGTTGTATAAAAGAAAAGTACAAGAATACTATACAACATATGCATAATTTAAATTAGACAGTAAATATGGCAAGGTATCTTGCCTAAGTCCTCAAGCTGTGAATGCCAGAAGCCGGTTCCTGCAGTGTCCCCTGGCTGGTCAAGTGACCCTAAACACACAATATAATATATCAAATACTGACATCAGACACTAAGCAATATATACACACTACTGTGATGCTACTCTTGGGGTATTGTCGTAAGTTCATGATTGATCGATTACAGCATCACATGTGTACGTAGCTAGGGTGTACATGTGTTCTGTCTTTGGTTATCGTGTGCCTTGAGGTAATAAATTATCGAGTTAAAGGTTATCGACTATTTTGGATTTGTACGACTACATGTCCTTGGTTCCCATGTTCAAACGTACTCGATTTATGTCCCGATGTTCAGATAAAATACTGGTCCTTGGTAACATATCATACTTAGGAAAATGTATTCATTATTTTCTAACCTAATTATCATCACGCATACACATATCTCTTATTTCCTTTTATTTGGTTGGTGTTGACATAGGACACATCGACACGATAACTCGAATAAACAGCCATACAACGATATTATGTGAGAAGTGAGCGAGGGATCGAGTACCTGGCTGCCTGGATGAGAGTCTGCTCAACCTGGTCATCTTCCTCGCAGGCGGAGCTCCGGCATCGACCGACGGGTTGGTCGGCAGCGGTAGTGGCAGCCTGCAACGGATGCGGCAGCGGCAGCAGCGGCCTTGGCGGCGTCAGTACGGCTAAGGATGGTGCGGGGTGGCTGACAGGTCGTGGGGGCAGGTTGGGTAGGCCTGATGGTGGTGGTCGACGATGCCAGAGGCGGCGGGGGCGATCAGGGCAGCGGCTAAGGTCTGATTTAGATGGAGGGAGTCGGTGATGGTGAAGGCGACGGCGGCATTGGGCGGATGGGGTGCTGCTGGCGGTTGGATGGTGGTCCAGCAGTGAGGGGGGTCCGGTAGCTGGGGTGGTCCTGTGGTGGTTGTGGTGTCGGGCAGTCGGGGAGGGAGAGCTCGGTTGGGAGAGAGAAAGAGTTCGGCTAGGGTTGGGGGGGTTTTATGATTCCTTAGGGTTTTCATGTGGGAGGAATTGTATATTTATAGGTGTTGGCTCTCTTGGGCTATCCTTGAGATTTGGGCCGACCAGCTCCTCGGGGTGGGGCTGGTCCATATTTAAGGGTGTACACGGCTTGGCCCGGTCCTGTTTTTGGTGAACTTGGTCTTAACTTAATTAAATTACAAATTAATGCGCAAGGCGCTCATTTACGAATATTGCGAAGCTAAGGTGAGATGTAATGACGAGTATCTAAGGTTGCACAATGGTCAGAGGGGGTAGTCTGGCATGTCTAAGAGATCTTCGTGACCTTGGGTGGAAGATAACTACTGGTGTGGTGCTCCATCCTCGAAAGAACGGCAAGGTATATTAGGATATATAATTATTGCATATTTATTCCAATTGTATCCAAATAAATCTGAGTCTCTCGATTTAGTCCAAATTAATCCTAAATTGGTCGAAGGGGTTTACAATCTACCCTCCTTAGAGCATTTTGTCCTCGAAATTAAACACATACGTATGGTAAGAACTACTGACTGAATTTAAAATGCTAATACATAACTAATCCTTCGAAGAGGTGGGGATAGCATTGTCCAATATCCTTTTCGCGTTCCCAAGTCGACTCTCCTGGTGCATGATGCCTCCATGCGACATGAACTAGAGGGATAGTCTGACCTTGCAATACCTTCTCGCTCCTGTCCAGGATCTCAACAGGCTCCTCTTGGTATGATAAACTCGGGCCGACTGTGATCTCTGAATGGTCAAGTACATGACTCAGATCCGATATATACCTCCTCAGCTGAGATACATGGAAGACGTCATGGACTCCTTCCAAATTCTGCGGTAAGGCTAATCTGTAAGCAACCTCTCCGATACGTTCTAACACAACGAATAGTCTGATGTACCTCAGACTCAGCTTTCCTCTGCCTCTGAATCTGATAGTCCCTCGAGTAGGCGAGATCTTTAGAAATACGTGATCTCCAACCTGAAACTCTAAGGATCATCGATGCGCATTTGCCCAATGCTTCTGTCGGTCCTGTGCTGCTGTACGAACAACCAACTCGGGGCCAAGAATCTGTCTCTCGCATATATCGCTCCAACATACGGAGGAACGACACTTCCTGCCATACAACGCTTCATAGGGGGCCATCTGGATGCTCGCTTGATAGCTATTGTTGTAGAAAAATTCGATCAAATATAAATGGTCCTCCCATGATCCTCTAAAATCAAGCATGTACGTTCTTAATATATCTTCCAATGTCTGAATGGTGCGCTCTGATTGGCCATCTGTCTGTGGGTGATACGATGTGCTAAACTTCAGGCAGGTACTAAGACTCTCTTGTATACTCCGCCAAAAGTAAGAGGTAAATCTCGTATTCCTGTCAGACACGATACTAACTGGCACTCTGTGCAGTCGCACAATATCTCTCATGTACATGTCGACTAAGACCTCTGTATATTGTCCAACTTTAAAGGGTAAAAAGTGTGCAAACTTGGTGAGTCTATGTACGATTACCCATACTATATTTCGGCCACTAGGACTCCTCGGAAAGCCCGTAACAAAGTCCATACTGATATGCGTCCATTTCTACTCTGGTATAGGGAGCGGTTGAAGCAATCCTGTAGATCTCTGATGCTCAGCCTTGACTTGCTGACACACCAGGCACTTGGCCACAAAGCGTGCTATCTCTCTCTTTATTCCATGCCACCAATAGTACTGTCTCAAGTCTCTGTACATCTTTGTGCCTCCTGGATAAATAGAGTAGGTTGAACTGTGTGCTTCTGTCATCAACTCCTACCGAACCTCTATATTTGGAACATAGAGACGATCTCCACATCTCAAAGTTCCGTCTTCATGTATACGCAGTCCTGTCTGTATTCCAGCCTCTGTCCTCTGTCTAAGCCTTTGGAATCTGGTATCTATTGATAAAGCAGCCTTGATCCTCTCCACTAATGTCGACTGTAACTGAAACTCGACAACTGTCCGTCTACTCTGGGCATAACGACTTCTATACACATCTGCTCTAGATATTTTAATAGATATTGCTGTGTAGTCAAGAAAAATGCCATGGGTCTTCTGCTCAACGCGTCAGCTACTACGTTGGTCTTTCCCGGATGGTACTACAGCTCAATCTCAAGGTCGGTCATCACCTCGAGCCAACGTCTCTGTCTCTGGTTCAGATCCTTCTGAGTGTAGACGTACTTTAGGCTTTTGTGATCAGTGAATATCTCTACTCTTTCTCCATATAGGTAGTATCTCCAAAGCTTTAAAGCAAATGTCACTGTTGCAAGCTCCAAGTCGTGAGTGGGATAGTTCTTCTCATGGGTTCTCAACTGTCTAGAAGCATAGGCTACAACCTTTCCATGCTGCATCAAGACACATCCCAATCCTTTCTCGGATGCATCGCTATAGATCATGAATCCTCCGAGTCCAGATGGTATGGTCAAGTTAGGTGTCGTAGTCAAATGCTTCTTCAGCTCATCGAACGCTGTCTGACACTCCTCTGTCCAGGTGAACTCCTTCTTCTTACGGGTCAAATGGGTCATCAGCTCTGCAATCTTTACAAAGTTCTCCATGAACCTCCGATAATATTCGGCAAGTCCTAGAAAACTCCTCACTTCTGAGACATTGGTAGGGGTTGGCTATGTCTCTACTGATGAAATCTTTGCCAGATCTACTAAAATACCATCTCCTAAGATGACGTATCCAAGAAAAGTGACACGGTCTAGGAGAAACTCGTACTTACTCAGCTTGGCATAAAGCCTCTCTCTCCTCAGCGTCTCTAAAACTAGTCTCAGATGCTCTTCGTGCTCCTCGTGGCTCTTTGAATACACCAAGATGTCGTCGATGAAGACTACCATGAACCGGTCTAAGTATTGGTGGAATACTTTGTTCATCAAGTTCATAAATACAGTTGGCACATTCGTCAGTCCAAAAGGCATCGCTAAGAACTCGTAGTGACCATAACGAGTCCTGAATGTTGTCTTTTGAATGTTTTCTCTTCGCACCTTCACTTGATGATAACCCGATCTCAAGTCAATTTTTGTGAACACTACTACTCCTGTTAGCTGGTCGAACAAATCATCAATTCATGGCAAGGGGTACTTGTTCTTGATAGTCAAAGCATTAAGGGCTCTGTAATCAATGCACATGCATACTATTCCATCCTTCTTAGGTACAAACAACACTGGTGCTCCCCAGGGTGATGCACTAGGATGGATAAATCCCTTGCTCTGTAACTCTTCTAATTGTAACTTCAGCTCATCTAGTTCCTTCTTCGCCAATCAGTATACATTAGAAGATACCGGTGCTGCTCTGGGTACTAGCTCAATAGTAAACTCCACATCTCTATCTGGCGGTAAGCCTGGCAATTCTTCAGGAAAAACATTCTCAAATTCTGCAACTATCGGTAGGGGTACCATCTTTATAGCCATGTAAGTTCCAGCTATCTATCCTACTCCTTGTTCGACGGTCTCCTGCTTGTACTCAAACTCCGGTTGATCTGGCGGTCTAAAGGTGACACTACCCTTCCGGCAGTTCAGTACGGCATTCTACTGGCTTAACCAGTCCATGCCTAGCACAACATCAAAGTACGGCATCGGTAATACCAAGAAGCGCACTCTCATCTCTCTACCACATACGACTATCGAGCACGTTCTAATAGTGCTGGTAACTGGCACGATATCTCCTCCGGTAAGAATCTTCCAACTCTTAGGTAAGGAAGAAGTAGCTACTCTATGCATTGCTATAAATCTACTCGATATGAATGATAAGGTAGCTTCAGAATCAAATAACGCAGTTGCAGGTAATGATGCAACTAAAATGTACCTGTGATAGCTTCTCCTTCTGTTTCCTCCTCTATAGCTGCTAGTGCAAAGGCATGTCCGTGCCTCTACCCTCCGGTCTGTTGTCGAGCTCGGTCAAAATGCGTCTCCTATGGGGCCAAGGGTGGTCCCCTTTGAAATCCTCCGGATGCTGGTATACGTTGGCCTCCTGGCGGGGATAGTATCCTCGGAACTGGTATTGTTGGCCTCTGTCCGGCCGACGGTGCTGCCTCTCTACGCTGTGGGAAGTCTCGGACTTGGTGCTAGTCTGACCCATAAATCAGATATGTCCTCAGTCTTTTTCTGCAGTCCTTCTCGTAATGTCCTCTCTTACCACAGTGGTAGCAAGTCGGAAGCTCCTTTTGCTGCTAAGGCGTTGTTCTCTGCTGTGTTTGTGCTCCAAGATGACGGATTGGTCCTCCTACTCTGGGCTGGGCTCTGGCTGGTGCGGTTGTGCTGGAACATCTTGCTCCTCTACCGATGGCCTCCTGGACCCTCGCCTCTGAAAGAACCTCTTCATAAGAATTCTCGCCTATGTGGTGGTATACCTCTGTAGCTCGAAGGTGAGACCGTGATGGAATCTCTGGGCCTTCTCTAGATCATTGGGTATCAGGACGGCACAAAATCTACTAAGGTAGCTGAACTCTGCGTCATAGGCGTTAATAGTCATATTTTCCTGTTCTAGATGTAGGAACTGGGAGTACAGGGCATTTCTGACTGTAACTGGAAAATACTTCGCATTGAAGTACTCTAAGAACTGTTCCCAAGTCTAATTTTTGCCTACACTGCGCTCAATAGAATCCCACCAGTGATGGGTGTTGCCTTTCAGTTGGGCCCTCACTGCGGTCATCCAAAGGTCTAGATGTATTTTTGAAGCCTCTAGTAGCATCTCCGTGTTGGCAACCCAATTGGAGATCTGTTCGACGGTCTCGCTGCCCGAGAAAGTATCTGGTCCCATCTGTCGGAACCATCTTACAGTGCCACTTGTCTGGGCTGGTGCTGGTGCTGGCACTGGTGTTGTAACAGGTGTCCTTTCTAGTACTGCCATCAAACTCTGCCTCAATGTCTCGGTCTGATGCCGCTGTACTTGCATCATAGTCTGAAAGAACTGGAGCATCTGTGGCTTTCCATCTAACTGTGGCATCTGGGGTGGATAAGGTGGAGGTGGTGGTAATGGAACCTCTGGCTGTGCGGTAGATGTCTCCTCGGATGTCGGCCTCTCGGTCTGCGGCATCGGTGTGGCTCCTGAAGTCTGGCCCTCAAAATGTTGTAGGAGGATCGTCTGGAAAGTCTGTCCCTCGGACTGCTGTGTAGGATCGCCCTGAGAAGTCTCGTGCTAATGTATCAGCGGGGCCTATGGCGGTGGTTGCCCTCCAGGTAGTCCCTGGGGTACCTCCTCTCTTTGGGTAGTGTCAGTTGGCACCACGGCACTGGGTGCTCCTCGTCCATAGTGCAAGTTCATCTTGCTGCAAAAGACAGAATTTTATAAAAAAGAGTACGAAATCAAGCAAACAGGATGCAGATTTTTAGAAGCAATACGAAGAAAATTCAAGGCAAAATCAAAGTGGATGAGACCTAGTAATTTATATCCTATTGCAGGATCGCTGGGCATGTTATCATACCACAAGCGATAAAAAAATCTGCATGGGCCACCACTAAAACCATGTTATGCCCCAGTCCCAAAATATATGGGACCAGGCCACGTGGCAATAGCCAACTGTCACGTCTCCGAGGATATTCCAATTTAATAGATCCTACGAAGAGTGCTACACTGTCCTAAATACTAATATATTCCATATCAATCAACAACAGGTAATCTAATCTCATCCACAATATAAACAGCAAGAATGTAGTAATATAAATGCTGGAAGATAAACGCCAGTCTCGAAATATCATAGTACAACCAATAATGTCTGGTGGGGACAAACCCACTGCTATGACGAAATAAAATACTAAAATTATAGATAAAAGATAACGACTAGGGCATCGGCTGACTAGATAATAATGCACCTAATCCTAGGCAGAAGGCCTACCAAGTGATCACGAAAACTCTGTCGGTAGTACCTCTAGCTCCTCTGTGGTAGCAAAACTCGTCTCTTGTCCTGGGCCGTACACTGTGGGGTAATATGCCTCGTCCAAATCTAGAAAGGTACCAGGTCCTCAGAGGGACGTAACAAGATACATAGAAATATGTCATATATAAATACTGAATAAAATAAATACAATAAAGGGTGTGATAACCATCTAAGTGAATGCAATATGAGGACAACTTTGGTACCTATGGGTAGGCGTAGGCATAACGTCCAACACCCCGAAGAGCATGGCAGTAATACAGTATATCATCCATATCGCTCTGAAGAATATGGCAGTAGTACAGTATATCGTCCATATCGCTCCGAAGAACGTGACAACAGTGTAAAGGGAGTCATTGGATCCGTGGCTCCTCTGGATACTATGGACTCCAATGGGTGTATCCCATACGCCTACTAATGTCCTTCCCGCCCAATGTAGATATGCAAGTCAAATACTCGACATGCATACCACGTATCTATATGCCAAGTCTCTACCAATATAAATAATCATAAATTATGTACTAACCGTGATGTAGGTCACACGCACCGATAGATAGTCGAGTACACAAATTCGTATCCTAATATGAATATCTCTCAGTAAAACGTGTAAGAATGTCAGGTCTCAAAAGATACCAGGGTATCCTCTAAAGGGCTGCTAATAACTAGGTCAAGTACACTAATCATCGACGCATCCATCGATTTCACCCGAGTCAATCTCGGACACGCACAGTTGTATAAAAGAAAAGCACAAGAATACTATAAAATATATGCATAATTTAAATTAGACAGTAAATATGGTAAGGTATTTTTCCTGAGTCCTCAAGCTGTGAATGCCAGAAGTCGGTTCCTGCAGTATACCCTGGCTGGTCCAGTGACCCTAAACACACAATATAATATAGCAAATACTGACATCAGACACTAAGCAATATATACACACTACTGTGATGCTACTCTTGGGATATTGTCGCAAGTTCACGATTGATCGATTACAGTGTCATATGTGCACATAGCTAGGATATACACGTGTTCTGTCTTCGGTTATCATGTGCCTTGAGGCAATAAATTATCGAGTTAAAGGTTACCGACTATTTTGGATTTGTACGACTATATGTCCTTGGTTCCCATGTTCAAACGTACTCAATTTATGTCTCGATGTTCAGATAAAATACTGGTCCTTGGTAACATGTCATACTTAGGGAAATGTATTCATTATTTTCTAACCTAATTATTATCACACATACACATATCTCTTATTTCCTTTTATTTGATTGGTGTCGACATAGGACACATCGATACGACAACTCAAATAAACAGCCATACAGCGATACTATGCGAGAAGCGAGCGAGGGATCGAGTACCTGGCTGCCTGGATGAGAGTCTGCTCATCCTGGTCATCTTTCTCGGGTTGGTCGGCAGCGGCAGTGGCAGCCTGTAGCGGATGCGACAGCGGCAGCTGCATCCTTGGCGGCGTCGGTGTGGCTGAGGACGGTGCGGGGTGGCTGACAGGTTGTAGGGGCAGGTCAGGGTAGGCCTGACGGTGGTGGTCGGCGATTCCAGAGGCGGCGGGGGCACTCAGGGCAGCGGCTAAGATCAGATTTAGATGGAGGGAGTCTGTGATGGTGAAGGCGACGACGGCGTTGGGCGGATAGGGTGCTGCTGGCGGTTGGGTGGTGGTCCTGCAGTGACGGGGGTCCGGTGGCTGGGGTGGTCCGGTGGTGGTTGTGGTGTCGGGCAGTCGGGGAGGGAGAGCTCGGTTGGGAGAGAGAAAGACTTCGGCTAGGATTTTGGGGGGTTTATGATTCCTTAGGGTTTTCATGTGGGAGGAATTATATATTTATAGGTGTTGGCTCTCGTGGGCTATCCTTGAGATTTGGGCCGACCAGCTCCTCGGGGTGGGGCTGGTCCATATTTAAGGGTGTACACGGCTTGGTCCGGTCATGTTTTTGGTGAACTTGGCCTCAACTTAATTAAATTACAAATTAATGCACAAGGCTCTCATTTACGAATATTGTGAAGCTAAGGTAAGATGCAATGACGAGTATCTAAGGTTGCACACTGGTCAGAGGGGGTAGTCTGGCATGTCTAAGAGAGGTTCGTGACCATGGGTGGAAGATAACTACTGGTGTGGTGCTCCATCCGCAAAACAATGGCAAGGTGTATTAGGACATATAATTATTGCACATTTATTCCAATTGTATCCAAATAAATCTGAGTCTCTCGATTTAGTTCAAATTAATCCTAAATTGGTCGATGGGGTTTACAATCACCCCCTGCATGCTAATAAGAATACAACGCACCTAGCTAAGGGAATAATCCTAACTTGTACTGCTTGTGTTAGAACATAGAAATAAAACATTGCTTATAATCAGACCCTTGTATGCTACATTTGCCTTGTGCAACAAGACCCCGCTGTGCCTCGAGAAGAACGATATGTATATGCTCTTCTTAGTGCACTATTCACTTGTTTATACTACACGACACTAGATCATGTCGCTCGGTAAGTCCCTTTACGGTTTTACTCCTCGGCTTACCTTCGGGCCCGAGCCAACGTGATTACTTAAGTTTCTTACAAATGCATGCTTGCCTGCTTATATATTGCCTCGATTCAATGCTTGTCATATAATAGCATGCCAATATCAAGTGAATGCTATCTTGTCTTGTTTTTATCCAAACCACCGAAAGACTATCTAATAGTCGTTCGGAGCCAAGTACAGAACATTGAAAGTATACAGGACCGTTAGGTCACCAAGGCATTTTCTGAACTAGGAAATTATATCAATGGACAGTCAAGCAAGATAATAACGCCTCAGAGAAATTAATATCGTCTTGTACTCAATCTAATGGCTCAGGGAGACTATCTAAGACAGATCATGCTATGTGATTATCTCATGCTCGTATTGCCTTAGATTGCTTCAAGTCAAGTGAACACTGAACAAGAATCATGTCATGTAAAGCAATAAAAATACATCTCATGGAGCATACTTGTCCTGAACAAAATTGAGTTATCCTCTGAACCTGAAACCCAAGACTTGCATGGTCACGGATAACTTGTGCACAAGGGGGATTATAGCATCCCATTTTTTGTGGACGGTCTCGGGGCACTGGGACCGATCCGGTCTAGACGAATCCATTGTAGTTCTCTCCTTGTTTATGGGGACGTGCGCAATACCCTTGTTATTGTATCGTTCGCACCATTCTTAGCCCCATACTCATTGAGAGGCATCTCTAATTATTCGACAAAATAGCTTACAAGGCCCTGTTCAAAGCATTTTAAATATTCCGCTAGTGAGACATCGTCTATTATGGCTATGCCAAGTGACCTTCTTATTCATATAGATAAGTCATCCTCTCTTAGCGGTAATCCTCGCGTGAGTCATTGCATCGAAGTCAATAAACGAATCACTACAATATCCTCTACAACACTTCTGGATAACCGTAAGCTCGTGCACCCGAAAATATAATCTCGCATGAAACACTTATGTTTGCATATGCTATATATCCCTGAACTTTATTGTATATATATGCTCGTGCTTGAATTAATTTAGTTTTCCTTGGACAGGAAAGGATAAATGGTAAGCTGGTAAGTCTCGTCGTATTTCCTCTTATGTCGTACGGCGTACTGCCACACGAGTTAGGCCTTTCATATATGCCATGAAACTGATCCTAAGGCAAAACTAGAAAGATAACTTAATAGTTGGTACACGGAACCTATTAAACGTGTTTGGATTTGTCGAGTGAGCGAGTAGCCTCCCCACTAGTGCATTCATGTACTGATAACCCACCAGATTGCTTGCAAGGTACGGAAGAATCTCGTTCGGTGCGGATGCTTCCTTCGTGCGTGCTAAGGCATGGAGATCACTCTCTAGCCTTGGAGCTTTGCGTCCGAAACTGAAGCATATATACAAGACATAATATTGGAACATCGCCTATACATCATTCCACAAATGTAGCCACTTGGCACGCTTTTACTGTTTCAGAGAGAGAGGCTTGAGCGACTTATAATCTCGGCCTAGCTCCGCCTATAAAACTTGTTCAATATTAATAAAGAGTTTCTTTACTTCTATACTTATGTTATTTAATGCTTTCGCTATTGATGACTCAGTGAACTTATTATCCATTGCCTATGCATTTATAATTCTACTGCACTCGAATAATCTGTGCAACTCTGCAGTTTAGACCTCTTACCGCCAACCAATGAACCACGGCCTTGTACGGGCACGGCTCACGCTCGTGCGGTATCACACCTAGATGGGCTTAAACGATCGTCCCGCGGGAGCACTGGGATAGTGATCATCGCCTAGCGGGGACGACCGATTTGCCTACGAAAAATCGGGGCATGACAGATTGGTATCAGAGCTTGGCTATACGCCTTTGGACTTTGTTTCGATTTTCTTTATTTTTTAAGCTCGTTCGTGGGTTATGTGCACACTCTCTCTCAATGTCCCGATGGAATATTCCAAACAATAAGTCTAAATACTTTCAAAAAGTATATGTGAATGATGTGATTGCTTGTACGAAATTATGATATTAAGGCCTTTTTGCCAACCTGTGCTAGACCCTTCAGGAAATCGTAACTTGTGTGCAAAGCCTAAATGCCTATACATGTTTGCTCAATTGGTTAGTGTATAAAATCAAATATTGTTCCGAACGATTAGCTATGCACACAGCCTTTCGGCTAAGTTGTGTTAAGTATCATGCACCAAGACCCTTTGGTGCAAACTGAGTTAGAACGTGAATGGGATATCGTTCAAGAATAAGACAAGTCAGACTTAGAATGTCAACCGATAGAAACATTCTCGAATTTATCGCTTAGGCAAATATAGAGAATCGTGCTTGGATTTTGGGAAATAAGCTCGAACGGTATTTTGTGTCGAAAGATACAAATCGATTGAGGATTTGATTGGATGACTCAATTTTGAGTGGTGTATGGATCATTTATAAATATTCAAACAGATCCATAGGTCTCGTACGACAGTCGAATTAAACGATTGGAAAATATCTTGAATAAATGATAAGGCTTATATCGAATTTGGGAATTCGATATCTCGGTTAGGAAAACTTGTTGGAAACTTGGAGGATTATACGAGCGATTTCGGATTAAAATAAACGGATTGAACTTGAATGCAATATCGCTTGAATAAGAAGTTAGCCCAGAAATAAATATCTTGATTCAATGAAAGAGATGAACGATAATGGATTTGATTTGGAGTTTGGAAGAACGATCTTGAAATCAAGTTCGAAACGATAACCTTCGAAATCAGTCCCAAGGAGAACGATTATCCTGTGGGAGCGCCGGCGTGGTGATTTCATGTACTGCGGGGATGATCGAACTCACGAGAACATGTTCGATGATTGATCCAAACAAACTCGGTGAATGGAACGGATTAAAATAGAATAGACTTGGGTTTGAATAATTGAAACTAGTTGCTTGAGGAATGAAAGAAGTAGACTATAGAAATTACCGAACGGTAACATTGAAGTTAGATAATTTTACTAAATGAATTATAATCACTGTATAAATGGATATGACTCGATGGATATATATATATATATAACTTGGATGGAGCAAAGTAAAATGTAAGGTGTCTCAATCGTGCCGAAAAAAACCATAACATTCAAACGTTCTTATCTTGTGCGAGCGTAACTCTATGCCCGTACATGCATCACGTCCGGATTAGGATGATTATACAGCGGGAGCGTTGACGTGGGAATCTCACATCCAACAAGAGTAATCAAACTTGCAGGAGACCAGAGCATGGCAATTATGGACTATTTTGACTTTTGGTTCAACACGATAAGACAAAATTGGGAATGCAAGTGATCGAAAATATTTTGAGGATAAGTTAGCCTAGAACTTGAAATAAATCACGCTTGATGGTTTCGTGAACAGATACGTAAATCAGGTTGGATGACTTAAAGTTATAAAATAAAGGTTTAGAATTGAATCTTGGCTTGGTGGACTAGACTTGGTATGGATAGAGATTCAATCAAAACATGTTTGGAGAGATAGACTATGCAAATTACTAGACTTGTCCTACAACTTTGATATATTGTAGATTTTACTGAACGGACTCATCCCCCATGCAAACGAACGTATTATTGAGAGTAGGATAATCAGTGTTCGATGTTTAGAAATTTGAGTAAAACGAGCTTGGGTAGGATACCCCATGAAAATAAACAATAATTTGACCCTAGGAATTGGGGGCGAACATCGTGCGACAAATTTGCACGATGCATCGCGTGCTTGAACTTGTACCTATGACCTTATGATCTGACCTAGAAATTAGGCAGATGACCCTGTGCCGAGTGAATGAACCTGTGACCGACTTTATCGCTTGAACAAGCTATAGAACTGGGACAGCAAACTTAGGGTTAGACTTAGAATGGCAACGTGCGCTATGTTTGACCCGAACGGATGAACACTAGTCGGTTGATCGGATAGATCATGCTTAACGATGGTGCAAATACTTGGTTGAGTTAGAAAGGAAAAGACTTGGGATTTGGATTAACCCTGTTGGAATTTAAACGATAACCCTTGAGATTTTTGTAAGTAGCTTGTCCGATTTTACTATCTCTAAGTTTGGTTGAATACATATGTTTGAGGGATGCCTTAAACGTATGCACGGTCCAAGACTCAATGAGATGTAAAACTCGAGTGCTAAGACTTCGCTATTACTAAGTTGGTTGGCATGCATATATTTGAGGTATACTTCAAATGTGTGAATGATCCAGACTCGCGATATGTTGATCTCAAATGCTAGTGCAAGTGAATATCCAAATGAACAAGTATAACGACTTGTATAAATTTGCCTCAGCCCTAGATCATTCACGATGGATTATAATATACCCCGTATTAAGCAATATATTCCACGCTAAGGCACAAATGAGTCTGACTCAGCATACACGCGACACGACATAAGGATCGAGTAGAAGATTGTATTAAAATGGTTTAGTGGTACCGATTGCTACGCTTGGGATAGATTTGATAATGCGATAGAACAGCTTGCGCTCAGGAAGTCTCGAGGATGAGACTTTTTCTGAGTGGTGTATAATGTAATGACCCATTCCGTTCAAGCGGACTGCCAATTCAAACAGCAAAAGTGCAACATCCCGATCCGCCTAGCTTTAGCTAGAAGACTCATTTGAGGCAAGAGGATTTCCTTTATTGGCTCTTCAGGAGTTCGGCTTAGGCTTTCAGAGGCTCGCTCGGAGTATCGCTCGACCGAGACGAATCATCGCTAAGGTGGGTGGCTACGAGAAACTTGTCTTTGCTTAGCCAGTACACTTAAAATATGGACGTTTCATGCTAGTCGCTAGGTGAATCACCCCATGCATGCTAATAAGAATACAACGCACCTAGATAAGGGAATAATCCTAACTTGTACTGCTTGTGTTAGAACATGGAAATAAAATATTGCTTATAATCAGACCCCCGCATGCTACATTTGTCTTGTACAACAAGACCCCGCTATGCCTCGAGTAGAACGATATGTATATGCTCTTCTTAGTGCACTATTGACGTGTTTACACTGTACGACCCTAGATTATGTTGCTCGATAAGTCCCTTTACGGTTTCACTCATCGGCTTACCTTCGGGCCCGAGCCAACGTGATTACTTAAGTTTCTTACAAATGCATGCTTGCCTTCTTATATATTGCCTTAATTAAATGCCTGTCATATAATTGTATGCCAATATCAAATGAATGCTATCTTGCCTTGTTTTTATCCAAACCACCGAAAAACTATCTAATAGTCATTCAAAGCCAAGTACAGAACATTAAAAGTATAAGGGACCGTTAGGTCGCCAAGGCATTTTCCGAACTAGGGAATTGCATCAATGGATAGTCAGGCAAGATAACAACGCCTTAGAGAAATTGATACCATCTTGTACTCAATCTAATTGCTCAGAGAGACTATCCAAGACAGATCATGCTATGTGATTGTCTCATGCTCGTATTGCCTTAGATTGCTTCAAGTCAAGTGAATACTGAACAAGAATCATGTCATGTAAAGCAATAAAAACATAGCTCATGGAGCATACTTGTCCTGAACAAAATTAAGTTATCCTCGGAACCTGAAACCCAAGACTCGCATGGTCACGGACAACTTGTGCACAAGGGGGATTACAGCATCCTATTTTTCGTGGACGGTCTTGGGGAACTGGGACCGATTCGGTCTAGACGGACCCATTGTAGTTCTCTTCTTGTTTATGGGGACGTGCTCAATGCCCTTGTTATTGTATCGTTCGTACCATTCTTGGCCCCATACTCATTGAGAGGCGTCTCTAATTGTTTGGTGGAATGGCTTGCAAGGCCTTGTTTAAAGCATTTCAAACATTCCGCTAGTGAGACATTGTCTATTATGGCTATGCCAAGTGACCTTCTTGTTCATATAGATAAGTCATCCTCGCTTAGCGGAAATTCGCGTACGAGTCATTGCATCGAAGTCAATAAACGAATCACTAAAATATCCTCTGCAACACTTCTGGATAATCGTATGCTCGTGCACCCGAAAATATAATCTCGCATGAAACACTTGTGTTTGCATTTGCTATGCCCCTAAAATTTATTGTATATATATGCTCGTGCTTGAATTAACTTGGTTTTCCTTGGACAGGGAAGGACAAATGGTAAGCTGGTAAGTCTCGTCGTATTTTCTCTTATGTCGCACGGCGCACTGCCATACGAGTTAGGTCTTTTATATATGTCATAAAACTTGTCACGACCCGCACCCGGTTTAGGGGCACGAGTGCGTGGGTACGTCCAGCCTACGCCGTAGCATCGGCGGTAGAACGCTGTCTAGGTCAAGTACTATCTAAATAATCTCACACTAGTATCCAACTCCATAAGGAGACACGGATAACACTATAAAAATGAACAACATACTCAATCACCACTACAGCACGATAAGAATTTGAAGAAATAACAGAATACGACACAAGTCTAATGACAAAATAATCATACCTGTAAACAGTAACAACCAATCCCCAAGTGTGTCAGAAACCAGTCTACTAAGGTCACAGTCTGGAAAAATATTTTTCCAGTCAGGAAGGAGCAAAGTACATCTCTAAATAGCAGTTCTATATAAATGACATAAACTATGTAGCAGTTCTAGATGGAAATATACCAGATGCATGTATAGGTACGAGAAATGTACAATGAAAGAAATACTGGAAATACTGTAAGTAAATGCAGGAAAAGAAATAATATGTCAATGAGCAAGAAACCTATGACTAAGTGTGTGAGTACTAGCTTTAACATGTGATCGGCTTGGAAACTTTATCAGGCTGGTTACATGTGATTAGCTATGATTCATGGAAGGTCAGGCTAACCGTTGGTTAGCTATGATGCATGTAGAGGTCAGGCTAATCACACGTAACAGCTATGAAGCATGGAGATGGTCAGGCCGCACCCGACGTGAGATGTGGGGTGAGCTATGATGCATGAAAAATTGGGTATGATCACATATCTACACTAAAATACTCTCCACCCCCGACTGGTATAGTAGATCCAATCATGGTACGCTATGGCACGGGATTCCCTAGGGAGGTAGCAAATCTCCCCGGGTCTCAGTGTCTGTACATGCACAAGATATCAAGGAAACAAGTCTTGTACAAGCTACACCATGAATAAGGAATAATATCTCATGACGAGATCCGTGTATACCAATCCGTGTAACCAACGTGTCAAGAACATGGATATTTACACTAGATACAGTGAACATAGGAGATATCATAAATTAGAAACTAATCAGAGAATGTACTCGCCTTGGGTCCTTAGCTGGTATTTATTGATGTCATGTTCCAGAGTATCCCCTGGGTAAACCAACAGTCCTATAAACATATCACAAGCAAAACCACATTTGCATCAGATGCTACACTAACATAGTCAAAATACTGAGTTCGGGACTTCTCTAGGTATGATACTGGTCCCCTAGGATCACCTAGTAGATTCACCAATTAATCATATTATCAATAATTAAATTAATACATATATATATGGTTATACCAAAGTATACAAAATAGGTATAACTGTATGTACATAAGTGAAAATATATTTTATTTATGTGAAAAATATACATCACTCATTATTTAAGAATATATATATTTATACATTTATATACACTAAATAAAATATATACCCATACTCTATATGTACACAATTATATATATATATATACCAGAATACGTACATATACCAAAATACATTTTTATTAAACATATACCCATACAAAATATATACACATATATATATTATACCAAAATAATAATTATACTATATACAGGTAAATATACCAATTAAAAATACAATACTATATACTAATTTAATTTATACTAGTATACTTTATTAAATACACATTTTAAGAAAATACCCATAAGCATACATAAAATAAATTTATACACTATATAAAATGCCCAATATACATACATATACATATGCATTAATTAAACTCATACATATTAACAAAAATACGCACTAAATACGTACTTATATATATACTATACCTATATGAGTTTAAATATTAATTAAATAAACAATATACATATACATATACTAATTATACTCCTACGTATATACGTATGTATATATATATACATACATATATATATACATATATATATATACATATACATATATATATATATAAGAAGAAGGAAGGGGAGAGAAGAGAGGTGCTCACTGTGGGGTCGGGCTGGCCGGAGTACGGCCGGAGGGCCGCCGGAGTGGACTTTAGGTGGGGGAGGAAGTACAACAGGGAGGAGGGTGGAGCTCGGGGCTCGGCCAGAGAGCAGGCCAGCGGCTGGAGTTGCACGGTCGGAGGAGGAGTATGATGATGATGGTGGTGGTGGATGTTAATGGAGGTGGTGGTGAAGTCGAAGGGGGTGTGAGGCTGAGAACTCGCCGGAGAAGGGAACTTGCAGCGGGAGGGTGAAGCAGGCCGGCCGGAGTCGGCTGACGCGGGGATGGGGAGTTGGAGGAGCTCGTGAGAGGGTTAACCGCCGGGCCGGAGTTGAGTCGGCCGAGCAGCAGCAGATGGGGGAGCAGCGGCTGACCGGAGGGAACTGGCCGCCGGACGCATCGAGGCAGCGCCGGCCGGGGAATCGGGGCTCGGCTTCGGCCCGCCGGAGTTGGCCGGGTGGCCTGAGCACAGGGAGATGAGGATGGTTTCCCCCCTCTTTTCAATTTAATTCAAATTTAAATAAGAGAAGGAAAAGAAGAAGGGAGAAGAAGAAGAAAAGAGAAGAAGAAAGGAAAGAGAAGAAGAAAAGCAGAAGGAGAACTCCTACGTTGGAGAGAGAGAGAGGATGTGGGGGCTTGGGGAGTTGTGCTACCTAGGTTTTCTAGGGATTAGGGTTTGATGGAACATTAAATAAGGAGAGGGTATTATGAAATCAAGGGTGGTGATTGACCCCCTTTAAATGAGTGGTCTAGATGGGTCATGAAGACTTTTCATGTGGGAATGAGGGTGAGAGGCTAATTAAATATTATTAGGCTCCCTCATTGGTTTAAACAAATGAGGTATTGACACAAAATGTAAATTTGCAAATTAGCCCCCTTAAATTTGGGTATTTGTACAGACACATGAAATGACGAAAATTTGGCGGGCGATTCGATGTCCGGTGTGTTGTAGGGTCAGGGGGCGCTGTAAGTTTGGTGTGGGCTCAATTAGCAGGGCGCTGGAATTAAATTGGAAATTTCAGAATCAGTTAAAATAGTATCCTCAATTTAATTAGAAATAAATGCAAGTTGTGTTCTAAAATTAATTAGGAGTACATGGGGCCAAAATCAGGTCAGGTCATCAATACCAATAATGAAGAAGACTCAGAACAGAATATTTTCCTAATTTGGGCCGCATGAAAAATAGGTCAAGATTGTCCCCAATTTTAATTGGAACGTACAACGATACAAAATAGAGATTTATTAAATAACGTCCGCGACGATTTTTGTGCGGCTAGAAATAATGCACAGAGAGCATAATTATGAGTTGCAAAAATAGCAGAATGGAAGGCGGGCATGTCTAGGGCAAGATTGTGAAATTTGTTGGAAGGCAAAAGATAGGGTAGCGCTCCAAATATCGAAGCAAAGGCAATGCACAATAATTAATTAAAATACGGTAATTAATTAAAATCTCCAATAAATAAATTCTAGATAAAAATAATTAAATACAGAATTCTATAATTCAGACAGGCGTTCATCTACTGGGCTCCTGGGTCAAGTCTGCTAGCTCAAAATAAATGAACACTGTATATAATATTATATTTAAATTACACATCACACATTTATTTAAATCAAATATACTATCATGCAATCACTTAATTGTAACTACCATAATATTAAATATTATAAAAAGTCGAAAATACCCCTATTTTCGGAATATGGTAGTGACAAAACTGATCCTAAGGCAAAACTAGAAAGATAACTTAATAGTTGGTACATGGAACCTATTGAACGTGTTTGGATTTGTCGAGCGAGCGAGTAGCCTCCCCACCAATGCATTCATGTACTGATAACCCACCAGATTGCTTGCAGGGTGCGGGAGAACCTCGTTCGGTATGGATGCCTCCTTCGTATGAGCTAAGGCGTGGAGATCACTCTGGAGCCTTGGAGCATTGCGTCCGAAACTGAAGCACATATATAAGATATAATGTTGGAACATCGCCTATACATCATTCTACAAATGTAGCCACTTGGCACGCTTTTACTGTTTCAGAGAGAGAGGCTTGAGCAACCTATAATCTCGGCCTAGCGCCACCTGTAACACATGTTCAATATCAATAAAGAGTTGTTTTACTTCTATACTTGTGTTATTCAATGCTTCCGCTATTGATGACTCAGTGAACTTGTTACCAATCGCCTATGCATTTATAATTCTGCTGCACTCGAACAATCTGTGCGACTCTGTGTCTTAGACCTCTTACTGCCAGCCAATGAACCATGGCCTTACACGGGCGCGGCTCACGCTCGTGCGGCATCACGCCCAGATGGGCCTGAACGATCGTCCTGCGGGAGCGCTGGCGCGGTGATCATCGCCTAGCGGGGACGGCCGATTTGCCTATGCGAGATCGGAGCATGATATTCGAGAGGACAGCGGTGGCGGCAGAGTGGCACAGATGTTGCTACGCTAAAGGCGGGAAAGGTCGGAGATGAGGCATGATGGCACAAGGCGTCGGGATAGAGATCATGATGGCGCTGCTCCAACTAATGGACGAGGAGGGCAAAATTTTTGGAGGAGAGAGCTTTGGGAGGGAGGAGGAGAAGAGGGTTTATGGTGTTAGGGAGTATTGGGGATCGGGAGATGGGATATGAAGTATAAAAAGTCATCGATCACCAAATTTTGTTAAAACCATCAAGGAAATTTTGTTTGAAAAAATTACAAAAATGGCAGTAAAATATGGGCGACAATTTTTTGCACATGTCTTTACTTGATGGTTATCAACAAACCGTCAAATAATACAATGTGTTTTCTTGATGCTTCATCTAAAACTGTCAAGGAATATGGTCAAAATTTGATACTTAACAGAAAAAGGGGTATTTTCTTGACGTATGTCAAAAACCGTCAAGTTTACTGCTTTCCTTGACGGGTTTGAGAATACGTCAATAAATCGACCGTCAAGAAATGTTATTTTTCTTATAGTGTCTGGTGCTACCAAAACACCATGTTTCCTCCCAGGTTGAACGATTTCGGTGACCCGGTGCTTCTCGTTCGAGGAAACCCACCAAACCTTGTGCACAAGTTGTCCATGACCATGCAACGTCTATGCAAATAAAATATTAAGCATACATTGCATGGTAAATAAATATAAGTAAAGCCTCACTTTTTTATCCTTCTTGTTTTAATCATTCTCATATCAGTTGGTGACCCGTAGGTCCCAACTTACAGACCTTCTCGTGACCCGGTGGTACCAAACCACAAATATATACTCGCATATGAAGTGTTTCCTTCATAGTTATTGTGCACTGGTGCACTTATACCTGTACAGATATTTAATATTTTATTCTCAGCGTTACAAGCAGGTAAAATATATTACACAATATTTTACTTCTTCTCATGTAAGGCATATATTATAACATTCTTGTGTCGAGAGATACTAGCAGTTATCATTCATGTGTTTCTTTGTTTACAGCAACATTAAAAATAAGGCATCACTATCTTTATGTAGACTAACGCAACATATAGTAAGGCAACACAAAAGAGCAATACTAGCATTCATTTTAATATGGCATGAAGAAATAGAGAAGAAGGGACAGATCCACTCATATATACAAATATTATTTCTATGTCATAATCCCACATTCGCCTACGATCCCTCAAGAATGATCTTACGCGATGTACAGTATTTTAACTTGGCATAATCATATATTCAAACCACACCACATAAGATATCCCATCCGACCAAGTTAAGCAATACTGCATCATCACACCAAGTATCTCGATTTCCTGCAACACTTGTATTCCATCGATCTGATCCATCTATAATTTTAGGGTAATACCTTTTCGCGGAGAGGGACATTACATATTATACATCTGATTTAACTTATGATTCAACGATCATCTTCTATCTATTTATATTATGAGTAAAGTAATGAATTTTTGGGTACTCACTAGAAAGTATTTTTATTATAATTCAAAACTATTATAATAACCTTCTTTATTTATGTCCATCCCCACAATTGGCTATGATGATGTATGGATCCGACATTATTTTCTATTGTGCACTTCTACTTGCATAATTTTACTAAATAGTTACCTATTTAATAAGTCATTGACGAAAATTTGATTTTGCAAGAATGAGACAAGTAGATCTTCGTGCTAAAAAAATGGTAATATTATCGTAAGAGTTGGTATTTTAGGAAGTCAAAATTAATTCAATATTGTTTGTATTGATAAATATAGTTTTTTTCTTAATTTTGTATAACTTTTATTGTGTATTAGTAATTTAAGGATATGTGAATCCTCTCATACATCATGTATGAAATGATCCACAAATCCTTAAGTTATTGATATGCCACCGAAGTTCTAAAAAACTAAGAAGAAAAACTATATTTACCACCATAAATACTATTGAGTCATCTTTCCAGAATATCAACTCGTATGACAATATTATTATTTTTCTTTGTCTCGACGATCTACGTGTCTCCTTCTTCGAAGAGCAAAATTTTGCCAACCTCTTGTTAAATAGGTATCTTTTTGGTAAATATATGCTTGTAGAAGTTTATTTATTATTCTGAGCCATCCATTTAATGGGGTTTAAAATTGGTGTTTTTCACATATCTACTATGTTTGGAAAGCAATATCAAACTTATATATTGACTTATTAGGTTTCTAGGTTCATTTACATATTTCTAACTAGATAGGTATATTAACTAGTCACTATTACCTATTAGTAATACATAATAACTTATATCTAATTATATCCCTAATGTCCATTAGTAATATATAGTATAACAATCATGAAAAATGAATAATCATAAATCACGATACAGATAATCACGTGTCATGAATACGGATAATCATGGATTATAATACGGATACTTATGAACTACGATATGGATATTCAAGCATCATAACTCGGATACTCGCGCATCAATAGGAGTTGTTACTTTAATGAACATGTGTATCCATATTTGCATCCATTTGAATAATATACTTCAACAATGTGTATCCATCTTTGCAGAAGTATCTAAAAATGGATATGAATTACTACTTGTGGCATTGTTCGTGGATGTACAATCTTCATCATGATGACATGTACGGTGTATGGAATGAATTCATATATGGGATAGAGCAGTTCATGTAGTTCGCCAAGACGTTCTCTCAATACATGGACAGTACCAAAGTTAAGTGTCCGTGTGTAAAATATCGCAACTTAAAATATCATCCAGAAATGGATGACACATTTTATTTGTACTCAAAGAATTTTACGCCGAATTACTATCAGTGGATCTCATATGGAGAGCTTGTGCCTTTAGCATCAGATCTGGAGCCTTATGTTGAGCCGTATATGGATGTCCATGACCAAGATGATTATGATGACAGATGGATAAATATGGTTTTTGATGCTACGAGGCCTAGTTTTGATCCGAAGAATCATGATGCAAAGAAGACACCGAATACTGATGATGCGAAGTTCATAGAGCTGCTGGAGAATGCAAGAACTTTATTATATCCTGGTTGTAAGGATCATTCACTTTTGGAGATGGTTACACGACTGTTGAGCATCAAGTTCCATTCTAATATGTCACAAGAATGCTAAAATCGACTGATGAAGTTGATCATAAAGATCTTGTCGGCGGGTGCCAAGTTACCTACAGACTTCTACCGATCTAAGTAAATGGGGAGATCGCTCTAGATGGGATAGGAGAAAATTGATGCATGTCACAACGAGTGCATGTTGTACTACAAAGATGATAAGGATGAAGAAGTGTGTAGATTTTATGGTGCTAATCGCTACAAGACAACTGGTACAGGAAGGCATGTCGGTGCAAGAAAACCAACAGATTCGATGCACTACTTGCCTTTGATATCACAGTTGTAGAGATTGTTTATAGTAAAGAAGACTACCAAAAATATTAGTTAGCACAGGCGGGAACAGATTGAATGAGTGTTTGATCATCCATACGATATAAAATCATGGAAGCACTTTGATCGAGAGTATCCAGATTTTGCTTCGGATCTATGTAATATAAGATTGGGGCTCTCCTTCGATGATTTTACCCCATTCAGACTTTCGAGTTCCAAGTATTCGTGTTGGCCTGTGATAGTCACTCCGTACAACCTACCACCTTAGATATGCATGAAGACTCTGTATATGTTCTTAACCATTATCATTCCAGGTCTGAACAATCTAAAAAGGAACATCGATGTGTACTTACAACCGTTGATAGATGAGTTAAATCACTTATGGAAAGTAGGCGCTAAAATGTATGATATTTCTAGAAAGCAAAATTTTTATATGAGGACAGCACTTATGTGGACCATCTACGACTTTTTGGCCTATGGAATATTATCGGGATGAAGCACTCATGGTCGTCTCTCATGTCGGTATTGCATAGACCACACCAAGGCCTTCCATTTGAAACACAAAGAAAAATTATACTTCTTCGATTGTCATCGATAATTCATGCCAAA
The DNA here is from genome assembly GCA_036927795.1 of Iris macrosiphon. Classification (NCBI taxonomy): domain Eukaryota; kingdom Viridiplantae; phylum Streptophyta; class Magnoliopsida; order Asparagales; family Iridaceae; genus Iris; species Iris macrosiphon. The sequence goes on from JAYESA010000004.1 coordinate 232,469,343, forward strand.
GGATCATCCATTCTGGAGGAACATAAATATTTTTCGTGTCAACGTTGTGGAGTAGGCCAATCCACTACCAAGGTGGCTCGGAGACACAATATAAAAAGAGGTCAAAGATTTACCAAGTGCTATCGAAGAGCCTACAAAGGGGGTAAAAGTGTGAAGGATTTGGTTGTACTCAAAACAGGACGAAGAGAAGTATATTCTGGGATCTGCCATATTGGAGTACCAATATGATCAGACATAACCTTGATGTCATGCATATTGAGAAAAATATATTTGACAACATAATTAATACTATGATGGACGTAAAGGTAAAGATAAAAGACAACCTGTCATGCCCAGTCCCAAAATATACGAAACCAAGCCACGTGGCATTGGCCAGCTGACACGTCACTGAGGGATTATCCAATTTAATGGACCCAAAGAGACATGCTATGCTGTCCTAAAATACTAACAAATTTAATATAGGTAAAGTCTAATCTCATCCACAAAATATCAAGGAATACTGGAATAGGTGCTGAAATATATATAAGTGCTAAGTCTGAAATGTCATAGTATAAATCAGATATGCCTGGTGGGAACAAACCCACTACAAAAGATAAAAGTGCAGAAATATAATAAGACTAGAGCATCGTCTAGCTAGGAAATGAGGCTCCAACTTTAGATGAATATTCTGCTAAAGAGCAGTGTGAAAGAGGCTTCTGCTCCTCTCCAGGTGAACAAACTACTATAAATCAGTGGAAAAGAGGCTTCTGCTCCCGGTGCACAAAGATCAGGCAGAAGAGTCCAGCTCCAAGTGCACTTACTACTAATGATCAGACAGACTCTGATGGAAGCTCCTCTAACTCCTCCTCAGTTGCATATCTTGTCTTATGTCCGGGTCCGTATACTGTGGGGTAGTATGCCTCATCTAAATCTGGAAGGGAACCAGGTCCTCAGTGGGACATAACAAGATACATAAAAGCATGCCATATATATAAATACTGAATAAAAAAATAGAGGGTGTGCTAACCATCTAAGTGAATGCAATGTGAGATAACTTAGTACGTATGGAAAAGTGTAGGCTAGACATATGCTGACGTAATTCACTAAAAGTAGTGACTGGCTAGTATATGCCACATATGTCCCCATTCGAGGGCACTTGCAGTAATAACGTCCATCTCCGAGGAGCATGGTATCTGTAATATATATATAACGTCTGTATCACTCCGTCGAGTGCGGTATCTGTATAAAAGAGGTGGGTGTCCCATACGCCTACTAATTGTTCTCCCCGTCCAATGCAGATACACAAGTCGAATATATTACATATATATCACCTACTATATGCCAAGTCATAACCTTCCTGAATATTTTTAATTTTGTGCTAAGCCGTGATGCATGTCACACGCACCGGTAGCTAATCGAGTACGCAAACTCGCATCCCAAAATAAATTGTAACTGAGCTGCGTGTACTGGTGTCAGGGTCTAGGAGGATATTAGGATACCCTCGCAGCTGTAGGTAAGTCTGCTAAGTCTAAGTCAGTTACACTACTTGTCAACGTAATCGTTGACGGTACCCGAGGCAATCTCGGACACACATAGTTATACGTAAATTTAAGCAGAATAACATACAACAGTTTAATGATTAAACAGTAAAATTTGGCAAGGTATACTTGCCTACGTCCTCAAGCTAGGCGTGCCAAATACCTGTTCTCGCAGTCGTGTCTGAGGGATCCTGTGACCTGGGGTCACTGACTGCGTTGAAGGTGCACTCTGTTCAAGACGTTCAGGGTTCGTGAATTTAACATTTAATATAATGCGTATTATAGTATAGTATATATTTACTTATATATATATATATATATATATATATATATATATATATATATATATATAAGACATAATATATATATATATATATATATATATATATATATATATATATATATATATATATATATATATATATATATATATAAAATTAATACATATATAATATATGTATACATATTTAGAGCATAATAATATAAATATATAATTATAGTATTTATATACATAATATAAATATAGGTATATCTATATAATAATATAAATACATATAATTATTTTATATATATAATATTACATATTATATATAATAGGATATGTAAACAAAATATACATATACATATATATATATAATAGTACATATATATAGATATACATATATACATATATAGATATAATAATATATTAATAATAGTATGTATATATGATTATATATTATACATACATATAATATTCATAATTAATAATATTTAGTAATATATGAATAATATATGTATAATACATAATATACATATATATAAATAATACATAATATATATATATATATATATATATATATATATATATATATATATATATATATATATATATATATATATATATATATATATATATATATATATATATATATATATATATAAATAATATATAATAATAATTCATGATATATATATATATGTAAAAAAAATACAAATTACATATTTATATTAAATATATAATAATATATTATATTCTATGTATATATATAAATATAATATATTTATATATAATATAGATAACTATATATAATACAATATATATATAAATATATATATATATACATATATATAAATAAAAATAAAATGCATATATATATATATACATATAATAATTTACTATATATACTGTATATATATATATATTCATATAATAAATATAATATAATTATATAATATATATATAATTATATTTATAATAATATATATAATTATATATATATAAATATACATATATATATATATATAAATAAAGCTATAAAAGTACATAGGTATATACATATTTAAATATATAATAATATAGTATATATACTGTATTAATTATTATATAATTATATATAATAATTAATATATATAATTATATATATTATAATATATATAATATATATTTATATAAATATACATATATATATACATTTATACATATATATATATATATATATACGTATATACGTATAATAGAGGGGTAGTATACCTGACAGGTCAGGGGGACCCACGCCGTCATCGCCGACGGGAGGAGGGCGGCGGTCCGGTGGGCGGCTGGCCGGAGCAACAACGGCAGCATCTGTAGCAGTCGACAGAAGCAGCAGTAGCAGCAACTGCAGCAGCTGCGGCGGCGGCTGCGGTGCAGGGCGGTGGAACGGTGGACGGGGTCGTGGCGAAGGGGACGGTGGTGGTGGCGGTGGTCAGTGGTAGTGGGGTGGTGGCTAGGGTGTTTCGGGTGGTTGTTGCTGTAAGGGTGGAATTGGGGAGGTCGGGTGCTGCGGGGGCTGCCGGCGGCGGCTGCGGCGGCTAGGGCGGTGGAGCTGCGACGGAGGGGGAGCTGAGGGAGGGGCGAGGTGATGGGCGGAGGGTCGGAGGTGGTGGTGGCCGGATATGGGAGGGAAGAGAGCTCGGGTGGGGGGTTTATATAGATTTTAGGGTTAGGGTAGTTTATGTAATTTAGGGTTAGGGTGGTATTTTAGGTATTTTAGTATTTAAAATATCTTAGATATTTTTAGGACCAATAATGCATTGCATGGGGCCCACTTTTGAATGAACGGTGTAGGTTCATCCTCCAATGGGAGGTTGACACCTCGCACAGTACTTTTATAGATAAAATCCTGCATTTTCACAATTTGCACAGAAGTCCTGTAAAATTGGGAAATTGTACAATTAGGCAATTGTTTGAGAAAAATACCTTATTGTAAAAATGTACAGAACTGAGGGGGGTGCTGTGTGAGGGCTTTGAGGATGTGGGGGTGAGCCTGGGCAGGGGCTGGGCCTAGTTTTTGGGTGATGCGGGTCACCGTATTAATTAATTAGAAATTAATGCGCACGGTGTTTTCTAATTATTTAAAAGTAGGCAGGGCCAGAATTTTAGTGTGGTGTAAATATAAAAGATGTAGTATACTCAGAGTAGAATAATAATAAAAAATTGTTTGGGCAAAATAGGTGCCTGTTGGGCCTCTAATTACTATTGGAATGGACAAGGGTACAGGTCTGGAAATTAATAGAAAATAAATATGGACGTTTGTAACGATATTTGTGCGACTAAAACGAGGCTCATGCCAGCGTATTTGTGAGTTGCATAAAGTGCAAAATAATAGTCTGGCATGTCTAGGAGAGGTATGTGAACTTTGCTTGGGGATAACAGTCAGTGTAATGCTCTAAATATTGATGTGATGGACAGGTGCACAAATCAATAGGATATGTAAGCAAAATAAATTTAAAAAGCTGTAATAAATCCTAATCAGATAAAAATAATCCTAAAATGCTGAAATCTGGTCAAGGGAGTTTATAATCTATCCTCCTTAGAGTATTTTGTCCTCGAAATTAAAACAGACATATAGTAAAAACTATGGATGATTTGAAATATTTAGGACATACCCATGCCTTCGAATAGATGGGGGAAACATTGTCGAATATCCTCTTCTCGTTCCCAGGTTGACTTGCCTGGTGCATGATGTCTCCATGCAATACGAACTAGAGGGATAGTCTGGCCTCGCAACACCTTCTCGCTTTGGTCTAGGATCTCTACGGGCTCCTCCTGGTACGATAAACTCGGGCCGACAGTGATCTCCGAATGGTCAAGCACATGACTTAGATCTGGAATGTACCTCCATAGTTGAGATACATGAAAGACGTCATGTACTCCTTCCAATGTCTGAGGTAAGGCTAGCTTGTAAGCAACTTCTCCGATGCGTTCCAACACATCGAAGGGTCCGATGTACCTCGGACTCAGTTTTTCTCTTCCTCCAAATCTGATAGTCCCTCGAGTAGGTGAGATCTTCAAAAACACATGCTCTTCCACTTGGAATTTTAGAGTTCGTCGATGTACGTTTGCCCAGTGCTTTTTTCTGTCATGTGCTGCTCGCAGGTGCCCTTGGATCTTCTTTACTTTCTCCACCGTATGAATGACCAATTCGGGTCAGGTACTTGTCACGAATCTCATCTCTTTGCCACTCTACCCTTTTACCTCGAACCTGAGATTTCTCCTATTTTACTCCATGCGTACCCGTTATCCAAACTATATGGGTACTATTAGGTTTATAACTGGTCATACATTATTGGTAGTTCGCGATATCCAACTCAAGTCTAACATATGTCGATACTCTCTCCTTCAATCTAATTGCTCTATTCCTGATACTAGCTTAACTATTCGATTTATCGAAGGTGAAAACACAAGACTAAAAGTCACTGACTACCCAAATAAGTCAAGTACATCAAATCTAATTTAGAAACTACCTGTAGTACCCAGTTATTACTTCATCCACATGTTTGAGCCTAGCAATCAATGTCTAGCAATCTACCTATCTGTTTTAGCTTGGTCCTGATCATTATCTAGAGGGTGGAAAAATAATTTAGGTCAGATACTGTAAGTCACCAGGTAACTAGGGTTAACCACTATGATTTCCTATCCTAGGTACTATCTATACCCTATCTATTCTCGCATATACTCGAACTCCAGGTGACCTGGTAGTCTAAAATAAAGCTTTCCCTCCGGCAGTCTAGTATAGCATTGTACTGGCTTAACCAGTCCATGCCTAAGACAACGTCAAAGTTTGGAAGTACCAAGAATCGTGCTCTCATCTCTCTACTATATACGACTATCGAGCACGTTTTAATAGTGCTGGTAATCGATACGATGCCTCCTCTGGTAAGAATCTTTCAGCACTTAGGCAATGGGAAAGTAGTTATTTATCCATGGCTACGAAACTACTAGATATGAAAGATAGTGTAGTGCCAGAATCAAATAATGCGGTTGCAGGTAATGACGCAACTAAAATTGTACATGTAATAGTTTTACCTTCCGGTTCCTCTACAACTGCTGCTAGTGCAAAGGCATGTCCGTGCCTTTGCCCTCTGGTCTGTTGTCTGTCTTGGTTGAACTATGTTTCCTAGGTGGCCAAGGGTGGTCCCCTCTGAAATCCTCCAGACGCTGGGGGACACTGTCCTCCAGTTGAGGGTAGCATTCTCTGGGCTGGTGCTGCTGGTCCTTGCCCGTTCTGGGGTGCTGCCTCTCTGTGTTGTGGGCAATCTCTGGCCATATGTTGACTCGCTCCACATATCAGGCATAGTCCAAACTTTTTTTGGCAGTCTTTGACGTAATGTCCCTTCTTGCCACAATGGTGACAAGTCGAAAGTTCCTTGTGCTGATATGGCACCGTCTTTTGCTGTGTCTACATTCCCGGACGACGGATTGGTCCT
>JAYESA010000004.1:232480587-232513087 GCA_036927795.1 Iris macrosiphon
ACTTTATTTGGGGATAACAGTCAGTGTAGTGCTCTAAATATTGATGTGATGGACAGGTGCATAAATCAATAGGATATGTAAGCAAAATAAATTTAAAAAGCTGTAATAAATCCTAATTAGATAAAAATAATCCTAAAATGCTGAAATTTGGTCAAGGGAGTTTACACAACCTCAAGGCCAGGTTAGACTTAGAAGATATATGCAGATGCCCTGCGTTCATTGATAAAGGAAGGGAATGGAAAGTATAAGAAGTCTAAGGCAATTTTCTTACTTGATAAGGAGGATAAATGGAGGCTTTGTACTTGGATTCAGGGCCTAAATTTTTAGATGGGTACGTGTCAAACCAGAGAAGATGTGTCAACCCGAAGGAGAACAAACTTACAGTTATGAAGAGCCATGATTGTCACGTATTCATGGAGATCTTTTTCCTACTAAGTTTTTTGTCGATCATCTAAAAAAGCAAGATAAGGACATTATGGTAATATTGTGCAATCTTGAGAGGGTGTTCCATCTTGGATTATTCGACTCCATAGAGTATTTGCCAATTCATCTTTCCTATAAGGCACGTATTTGTGGGCTTGTTGGTTATCGATTGATGTACCCGTTCGAGCGGCATGTGAACCACCTAAAGAGAGGTAAAAAAATAAGGTACAGATCGAGGGTTCTATTTATGAATCATACGTTCTCGAGGAGATTACAAACTTTTGCTTGACGTATTCCAAGCCTCATGTTGCTACTAATAGAACAAAAGCACCGAGAAACAATAATAAATATCAAGAATATAATGATGCAATACTGAAAGTATTCAATGCTTTCAAAAAGTCTTCAAAAAAATGAAGAAGAGATATCTAAATGACGACGAGATAAGGGCTGACCAGTTGTATATATTACTCAACTGCAATAAGGATAAAGTAGAGAAGCTTGAGGACACCAACATGGTGACAGTCTTCCAAGCCACCTATCAGAAGGACGGGAAGCTCATCGATTAGAGGGTCACGCAGAGCTAAGTAAATATTACTTTACATTGTGTTAATTTTAATATAACTTAGGAAATATGCAAATAGATATCCATGTAGTTAGTAATAAGTACCTTAGACATTAGCAATTAAGACAATTAAATAGTAACAAATACGCTTATCGAGATATACGTACTTTTCTAAGACGAGTATCTTACGCTCCGTGAGTGGGCGACTGCTAGTGCACCTACATAAGGAGAGGTTGGTACTTCCTCGCAGCCCCCCCCCCCCCTCTGTCGGTGGACGAACTATAGATGACCGATGTTGGTGGTCATTAGAGAGGTATATACTACGGTATGGGATCCTACGATACCCTTGTTGTGATATAGTCCTCCAGGGCCCCCTCTGCTAGTGTGCATTCCCCATAGACCCTCCCAAGCGTTTACCCGAGTATAGGAGAGCATTGACCGTCAGATAGTTGATCTGCATGACAAGTTACTGTGGAGGATTACGGAGCATCCCTAGTCTCAGCCATAGATGGACGATGCGATGCTCACCGCACAATTTGATACGCTCGAGCGCAGCATCATAGAGTCAAGGACTCTTAGCGAGAGGATGGAGTATGGCATTAGTGATCTTGCCACGTCAACTGAGCACAGCATGACTGTGTTATACAGGTCACAGGTGGCCCTGGGTGATTCACAAGCGAGGATGCAGGATTCAATGGATCTAGAGCAGTTTGAGGCTATTATGACCCGTACCCGGAGTGAGGGCACGAGTACATGGGTACGTCCAGCCTACGTAGTAGCATCGACGATAGAACAATGTCTAGGTCAACAACATTATCTAATCATCTCACATAATATATATAAAATATGTCAATGATATCTCAACTCCATACGGAGAACAATATGACAATATATATGATAATCAATACTCAATCATAATAAATCTAGAGAAAGATAATGGCGCGATATCAAATAGAATAAATAGAATCACAAAGTATCAAACTAGACATCACCACAATATCCAAGTCTAATATTCTATCAACAAAATACAAATAGTCTCAAATATATATATATATATATATATATATATATATATATATATATATATATATATATATATATATATATAACATTCCAAATGTCTAAGCTGGAGATATATACAGTACAATAAGGAAAATAGCTAAGTCTACTATACTAGCTGAGCCTCCTCAACGGCTGGTCCTAGATCATCATGCACTAAGGTTGCTACCTCAGCTGTCTCGCCATCCTGTGGGTCGTAGAGTGTAGAACACCAGTCCTCTAAACAATCATCTAAAAAATAATCCAGTCAGGATTGGAGTAAAGTACGACCCAATAGCAGTTCCAATAAATGACAGAAGTTATAAAACAGTAATAAAAATAAAAATAAATAATGAAGAGTCACTGAAATAGTAAACATCACTACTAGAGAGAATATCACGATAAGGGAATATCTCGACAGATAATGGAAAGTAACTCAGAGTAATATGATAAGAATATCACTGTAATGAACTGAAAGTAAAAGGAACTATAACAATAAATGCCTTGAAATATTAGTACGATATGTGATCTTCTTGGGCCTAACACAGTCTATAAATAAAAGGGAAATAACTCGACCATACGTTAATTACATGATCGGCTAGTTATCATGTGCTACACTACTGCAAAGGCTATAAGGTATGATCACATATCCACTAGTACTTCCCTTGCCCCCGACTAGTACACGGTTTCAAATCATGACACATTATAACACGTAAATCATGATGCACGGTATATAATATAATGCACGATGATCACGGACTACACTACTGCAAGGGCTATAAGGTATGATCACATATTTACTAATATTTTTCTAACCTTCTTTCTTGATAGGAAATTTCTATTAGACTAATTCAATAATTGGAAATGTGGACCCAAGAGTGCAAACAACTAATTAATGTAGCCAAGATAAAGATGTAAGTCGAATTACTATTAGAATAATAACATGTAAACTATATAATTGCATCATTGTCATGATTGATGGATCGATCAATATCACTGATATATAATACACATTACAATGCTAGCTTAGAGGAAACATTCACTAACTTTTACCTACTTGAGTGTACTTAACTTAATGATATAAAATTCTTCAGATAAACATAACATCGAAAAACCATGATTTTCAACCACCAGCTAAGTATTTGATGCTCTCCTAATAGTATTTGTTACAACTCGGTCAAATTTTAATTGATGGACAACATATGGAAATGCATGGAAACCATACACTGAAAGCCATATAACAACTAAATAAAAGATTTTGATCTAATGCACGAATATATAGAGACAAACCTAGCTATTGGCAAGGGCTTGCAATGGAGGAGATTGTCCAAAGCAGAGAGAGACAGAGCTCTTTGAATTGGCTAAAGCAAGTGATGCCTCTCCATGGCACCTCACCACAGGGATCGTCGTCGCCGGTATAGCTCTATTCGATGGGGGAAAAAATCAAATTTCTTATGGAAAAATTGGGAAAAAAATAAAATTGTATCCACCGGAGTCGAAGTTGAATGGCAGCCATTCGGTCTTGTTGGTGGTCCTAAAATTTTACATGCAAAACTGAGAATAAATATGTACCCTAAAAATCAGATCAACCTAAATAAAAAAGGAGGAAATCCTAAATAAAAAAGGAGAAATTGGGGGAAATAAAAAAGAAGGAAGAAAAATAAAAAAAATGATGAAAAGGACAGAGAGATGCATGTAGAGAGAGAGGAGAAAGAAAAATGAGAGAGAAGGATCATAAAGAAGAAGAAGCAAGAGAGAGAGAGAAAGAGAACCAACGGGAGGGAGAGAGAGAGAGAGAGAGAGAGAGAGAGAAAAGGAAGAGAATGAGAGAGAGAGAGAGAGAGAGAGAGAGAGAGAGGACCTGTGTAGATCGACGAGAGCAGCGAAACCAGATGAGTAGCGGAAAAGAGAGAGGGGTTTGTGTCTACAGGCACTCAGAAAGATTTTTCTATGCTTTTAGGAATACATTAAGCGGGAAACGAAAAAAATAGGCGTGCGGCTTTTTTGTGTGTGAAAATTTAGGACAATTTATAACGTGCATTGAACGTCATATTTTACTATACAAAACAACGACACACTTTTTATGCACGTCTTAAATTCAACGTCGTAAAAAGTCATTTTTCTTGTAGTGAACTCCTCTCTTACCACACTTGTTGTCGTACATTACTTTGGTGCTAAGTGCAGTGCACAAGACTGTATTACAGTACTTCCTAATTGCTAGCAGCTGCACTAAATGCAGCCACTGTTGCAGTTCCTAGTCCTGATTCCCCTCCCCCCTTCACATGTTGCACACAGCAAGCATATCACCCTATTCACTAAATCCCTCTCACTACTTCTCGACCTTTGCTTCAGTCCCCAACCTACTGCTACTTATGTCACTGCTACTATGGAGCTACTACTGTTGATTATTGATACTTCTTTATGTTGTTGCTACTGCTTTGTTGTTCTTTTTACCCTTATTGTTGTTGTTGTCACATAACCCCTTCACAACTGCTATATGCTACTGGTGTTATTGATATCTCTTCAGTTGCCCGAGGACTGAGCACCCCCTTACATCACATACAACATACAGACACACACAACTAATCCTAATACACACACACAATATATATATATATATATATATATATATATATATATATATATATATATATATATAACTCATATATTATCATATAAGCGCGCGCGCACACACACACACACACACACACACACACACACACACACATATATATATATATATATATATATATATATATATATATATATATATATATATATATATATATATATATATATAATACACAATTTAAGAACACCCTTAACCAAACATCAAACACTTGGTGTGCACACATCAAGATACTCACTAAAACTCATGATACGCTCGACACGCACTCAAACACCACTATACACTCCCAAAATTCAATGAATACATCTAAAATACTATAGATAATATATATATAACATATATTATAGTTATTTAAATGCAATAAATATAATTTGACATGCTAGAACCCACTACACATGTAAATATCCCTCCTACGACACCGTATCACGACGTATCATGATACGCACTCACCGTATCCAATTGTGGACATGTATGCCCTTCTGAATCATGCATCTCACTCTAAAATCACTAAAAAATATTCTATCAAACACTTAATGGTCCAAACTCGGATTTTTTTCAATTTGGCCATAAAAGTCAATATAACTATCATAATATAGCTCATATGAACCTACTTCTTCCTCATATGGCTAGTCCTTAACCATGGAAGGGTTCGTAAGGGTCTAATACAATTATTAGAATAAAAATAAAGAGAAAATTGAGTGTCATACCTATTAGGAGATGGATTCCCAATAAAATGTTCAATTGGACACAATTTGGACATAAGCATCTAGTCAAACTCCTCCTCTCCAAGTGCTCCTTGCAATCCAAGCTCCTAAGTTCCTTTTGATGGTGAGAATGAAAGGGATTGAGAGTAATTTGAGACGAATTGGTGGAGGAATGGGTTGATTTGGGGAAGAATACCAAATTTGGGCTAAATGAGCAATTAACGAAGAGGAGAGAGAGTGTCCCCCCTCTTATTTAGCGTCGGCCACTACCCCCTCTCCAAGCCAACGTAAAAAGTTCATGTTGCCCCTAATTTGTGTCATGAAGGGTTTAATTAATTATGTGCTAACAAAGAAAAAGTTCTAATATTAATGGAAAGGGATTTTCTAATCATCCTCTCTAATTAATAAGTCCACCATGACTAGACTAATTGGTTGCACTAATGGATCTAATCAAGTCTAATTGGGTTCACTTGGACTCACTAGTACTAAGTCCAACTAATAGGCTAACTCACTAACCATTCTAACTATATTCAATAATATTTATATTATTAACAATATACAAACAATTTGAAATGACAAAAATATCCCTCCCAAAATTAGGTAGTTATAGAGGCTATTATCTACCATGGATTCATACAACGGTCGACTGGCAGCGTTGGAGCAGATACGTCCTCCTGGTGCGCCTACATGCACACTGACTCCACCTCCATCGACATCGGTAACGATTTCACAGGAGGAGTATGACATGTTATTATCCCAAGTGCCCCGTGGTGCTCCTCCTCCTCTAGATCGGCAGTAGTTCTAGTTATGACAGTTTATTTGTTTGTTTGTGTATTGATTGGCCCATGATCTTGGGTCCTTTATGTATTTTTCCATACATTTGTTGAGATAGTTGAGTGTTGCACTTTATTTGTTGAGACTCAGTCCTTGTTGTGATGTTTCCTGGATATTTATTTCATTCTTTATGTATATATTTTTGAGACTCAGTTTGTAATTTTAATGTATCATTTTTTTAAAATTTTACTTTATTATTAACATTTCATGCATGTGAATTTACCGGTGTTGAGTGTTCCACCGAAGGGGGGCGACGAACCCAGAAAATTAAACGAAGGGTTGTCCCGGGTCTATTTATATAAACTGTAAATTTATTTGTACAAACTACAGGCAGACTATTATGAAAACTAATTTACAATCTGCATTTTTTCAGAATAGCGACGTTTAGCGATGATCAGCGATGTATAAAAACCTCGCTAATTGGTATAGAACGTCGCTACTCTATACCATGGACGTCATTATTCAGTCGCTAATATGCTGACCTGGCAATATTTGTCATGTCATCCTGACTTAGCAAAATGTCCCTAATTACATAACAAAACGTCGCTAATTATATAAATATTAGTGACGTTTATCGACACAACATGCGTCGCTAATATAACGATGATGCGACGTTGACCGTCGCTAATTATATTATATTCGCCTCTATAGCGACTTTTTGCGACTTTTTTCTTGTCAGCAACTAGCTAAAATGCAAGTTTCCTAAAACGTCGCTAATTTAAATTAGCGACATTTTTTGACAAATTAGCGGTCGTTTTTAGGCATCGCTAATTAGTCTTATTCTGGTAGTGAGTCAGTTAATCAATTTTAGACTATCGATCACCTGATGGACGACATGTTCTTACGACTCTCGAGACTCTCACGAGAGATCAAACATCAAGATACATGGGTTCAATATCAAATACATGCATTAGCAATACAAGTACATGATATCGTATCGATATTGGATACAAGAAACCACGAAATACTTGATACGGATAAAATATTTGTAGAAATACGAAAAAACGAAAATAGGGAGTGACAGTTCAACTACATTAGAATTCATCTCCCTATTTCTCTTATCTCTTAGTCATTAATTGACTACAAATAATCCCACCATTAAAACTTCTTTCATCCATGTTCCCTCTACTAGTTCTCCCAGCCAAACGTACCCCTCCCTTGTTTACTGATGACTAACTTGATCCCAAAAATTGATTCGAAGAGCATCTCCAACCTTATTGTGAGTTTGGAAAAAATTGTTGCCACGTAGGAATGATAAATTTTTATTTTAAAAGTTATTCTCCAATACAAATGTCAAATAAATTATGAAAATGATATATATTGACATAGCAAAAACGTTGTGAAGTTGGTTGTTTAGTTCTAGACAATGCACTTGACAATAACTTTATCTCCACATCATCAATTATGAATAAAAATATTTATAAAAAAGAAAGAACAGGAAAAGTTGTCTTGGAAATTGGAAAAAAAAAATATTGTCTTCCCAATACTTTTTTACATTGGAATTTTTTTTCTATACTCATTATTATTTTTAAATATAATTTTGTCACTTATGAAATACATAGATTTGAACATAGTAAAATAAGAAATTGAAAGATTTCGTTAAAATTGTTCGTTTGAAAATTTTCCGAAAAACCAAAATCTGGTTTGTTTTGGGGTTACAGTAGATGGTTCTTTCTTAATCCCATCTCTACTCCAGAACCGATTTATTTCTGTCCTAGTTGATTCTGATTCGACATTAGAAGTATATTAATTGTTCTCCAATAACCGAATACTTTTTTCTGTAAATATTGTCTCGTGCCATCTAAGAATCATAACATATAACAACAAGACAATAGAGTCAAGTAATACCGGAATAGGCTTTTGGAGGGAAATCAAGTTGTTCACACACAGCAACCGAACTCTAAAGAAACATTAAACCCACAATTCCTGGAGTAATCTTATTATATATATATATATATATATATATATATATATATATATATATATTCTTCAATAGTCAAAAGCTAGCGTGTATATATTCTACTAAAAAGCTAAAAGAAAGATGGATTCCTTATCATGATTGTGCTCATCCTAACTTTACCATATTCCCATGAGAGGAAACATGAGCACTTGGCATCCAAACGTAGCTACCTTTTCTCCTAAATTCAAGCCACTTCCTTTATCTACATATATTCTTTTACGTATGTAGTGCTCTGTTCTAACTCTCATTCTAACTCCTCTTTCAGTTGGTGCTACCCAACCAAGTAAGAAAGGATGAAGGATTGGGCTGCACCGATCATAGCCACAGCGCTGTTTGCTTTCCTCAGTCCGGGAGTGATACTCCAGCTGCCGGGGAGGCACAGGCCGGTCGACTTCATGAACATGAAGACGAGCTGCCTCTCCATCTTGGTTCATGCTATCATCTTTGGCTTGCTTCTCATGCTCTTCCTTGTCATCTTGCATGCGCGACTCTATGTATAATCCTGAGATCGAGATATCAAGTTGTTACTTACTTTCTTAGTTAATTGTGGCTCTTGTAAATAATTTCGCTGTGGAATATTTTATTTATGAAGTTTGTTTTGATCTTGTACGTCTAGAAGACTAGATCTTGTAACGAATATTGGCTTCTATCTGAGTTCTTGTAACAAATTTCGATGTCAGGTAGAGTGATCTTGTAACAAATTTCGCTTCTATCTGAGTTCGTGACTCATTTACATGACTCATCATTACCACCACCACCACCACGAGAGCATTAACTATTTATATTTATATTATCTGATAGGTTTGTACTTATAATTTGTAACTTTTGGTGCATTTAATTTATACTTTGGTGTATTTGTATTTATACTACTCGTATTTAATGAGAATTCTACGACGGGTTGTATCAGATGTATAATTTTTTTTTTTTTTTTTTTTTTTTTTTTTTTTGTGTTTCCAACGAACATTTTTGTCGCTCAAGCTCAGATTGGACATGAATTCTACTACGGATTGCACTAGGTGTAAAATATTATAATTTTATATACAAGTTTATGAATATATTTTTAATTATGTTTTTTTTCTAAATTTTAATACACTTAGCGTCGTACAACAATGGACACTGACATACGAAGATGGATGCGCAAGTAAAACATGCTCCTCTTCCTTCGCTAAGAGGAGTATCAGATACTATAAATGACTTATTAGAACACAAGGATGTCGCCAAGTCATCATTGAGCGCGTCGAAAGGCCATCTTCGATTAGTCGATTTTTGTAAAAATAAAGATGTTGCTTATCGTCGTCAAGTAATGGGTGTCACTATTTTGTTCCTTAGTCATTTGTACCTATCATGCCCTAGTCCCAAAAGATAGAAAGATGGAGATGGATGAGGCTAGCTATGTTGTACAAGGTATACCAAAATATTGTACCACAACCACGACTGTCTAGAATACAAGTGGGAGGAGTATAGCATGCAAAATACGTTAGTCCTAAGATTGACTATTTCTAGCTCTCAATCTAACAAGCAACAAATTACAAGAGAATATCATACATGAAATTTTTAAAAAAAAAAATCCTAAAAGACATATTATGTACGATTATGAAGCTAGTAGGGCGTAATGCTACACTAGCATAGTACAAAATATACATGATCATACTATCAGCCTATGTCTAATATATACAATTGTGCTGACCGAAGTCAGAGGGAACATGCTTCCAAAATTACAGGAGTGGAACATGTCTTGGGAAAATACCATAAAATGAATATCAAATCAAGTGATATAAGGATAAGGAACCCACTCGCCCGTTGGGACCGCTGATCTAAGGGTGCGGGCTATCCAGCGAAAGGTACGACAGATTCTCAACACAGGTAAATCTGGCCAAACAAAACTAGTCGGGTTAAAATCTCAAGTAACAAGTACCACAAAGGAGGCTCGAGAGGGAAAACAAAACTCAGCAAAATTAACCATCAACAATAACACAACAATGATAATAAAGACATAAAATAAATAAATAGGAGTCCGGACTTGTGCGGTACCAACGCACGCAGCTCTCGAGATAAAATAAAGAAAACTAAAATAAAATGCTGAAACATAATCTAGCAAAAAAGCAAGATAAAACGGTGAGCGGCGAGAAAGCATAGTGACTACTTTGGAGCAGAACCACAACCCGTAAACAAAATAAAGACCGAGGTTGCAGACCGTCTCCCGAGCACAGTCTCTAACCATGCATCGACATACAAAATTAAAATGCGAGCATAATAGATAACTTACAACCAAAATGTATGGCAAAACATCATCTAAAACTTGATACACATTAACTAGCTAGGGTTATCTCAAGTCTTAATTACTAAAATATAAGTCGAGGAATTTTGCTACCACCATCACTACAAATACCCAGATTATCAAGGAGTCTTGTACGCACTTGTGACATAGAATGACATAAACAGATAGCAGATATAATATAACATATGAAACATGTCACTAAAGTATCACAACAGACACATTTGGTGGGTCATGGAGCCACGCCAATTGGGGTTGCCCATGCCTCATAGGGCCCTTAGCAATCAAGGTTGCCAGTATGGAGAATATCCTCCCCTCTCAATGTACTATATTAATTTAGCTAGTTAATTACCTTAACAGGTTTTATTCCGACTCTCGAATCATGGCTATTAGAGAATTGACCTAGAATGGCATACACTAGGTACGAAATATCCGTGAGTTAGCATTAGCGAATATCCTTGTATCCCGCGATAGAAGATACAGTGTACAATATTCACACTCGATTGACGAATGTCGAAAGTAATTGGTTAAACATACAACTAACCCTGTAAAATCCACTGGTGTAAATGTAAATCTTGAACTCGTGTATCAACATAAAGCATAATTCCAATACTGGGTACGACCACCCCAAATCTAGAAAACCCCATAGAAATATCATAAAAATATAAACAATTATTCATTTAGAGTTTAGTCAAGGCATAACCAGAATCAAAAATCAACTTGAAAAAAAATCCAAAGAAAATATGGTTATATTTTCCATATACTCTGCAGGCAATATAGCGGGAAGTATACTGTCTAATATACTATTTTGGGACATAAAGCAATTATATATAACATTCTGCAAATAGTATACTGGACAGTTGTCCAGTATATATATATATATATATATAGAGAGAGAGAGAGAGAGAGAGAGTATAAAACATGCACAAACAGAATACTGGGAAGTACACTGGGCAGTATACTATCCAATATAATATTCAGGATAGAGAGCAACTATATATAAAATAATGTACAAATAGTATATTGGGGAGTATACTATCTGCACCGTGCAAGGGCATAAAAGGGGCTGAACTTGTGTCGATTTGGTACCAAATGAACTGTTGGTCAACTGATTCACAGCTAAATCAAATTTGAAAAGTATGTCATACTCGTTATCACATGTAGGTTCCATGTAGAAAGATCTATGACTTCCCATTTGAATAAAATTGGTCGTCGACAAAACTACAAAAATCAATAAAATGACCGATACTCGATCGATTCCAGTTCCGTCAAGCGCAACGAGGTCGGTGAATCGAGTACTCATAATTGCGAACAATGTCAATTAAAATCAAGAAGAAAATCCAAGAGTTCGCATAAAACTATATCAAAACCAAACCAAAACCCATTTTAGGTCAAGAACAAGGTGTACTTACCTATGGGCAGGTGATGCGACCAATACGTAGCCTAGGATGCGTGCTCATGCCCATGTTCTCCACCAGGTCATCTCAAAAGCATAAGCCTCGCTCCCTCGACACTCGTAAGCTCCAGGAAAGTAGAGAAGAGTGTAAGAGAGAGAGAGAGAGAGAGAGAGAGGAGAAGGGGAGTGCTCTTCCTTTGTTTCCAAGAGAAAACCAAGAGAGAGAGAAATTAATAAATATTGAATAAAGGGATTAATGACTTAAATAAAACCCCAGATCTAATCACAGCCGTTGGATCAAAATCTAATGGTCAAAAATGACACGCATAGCCCAAAACCCCACTCAAAGCAGAAAAATATAGTATATTGGGTAATATATTGGGAAGTATATTGTCCAATATACTGTCAGGCGGGAAAAAACTTAAAAAATTTCAAATTTTAAGGGTTTCGGTTCTACGTGCAGGTCTACTCAAGGTATATGACTGTGCCATGAGTCTTGACGTATTCAGAGTAGTCTATAAATTAACTTGGTTATGCAAAAAGCCAATAAACTAAATTAGTTGCATAAGTTATTATTTCAATTGAAAATTTGATATCACTTGATCGTATCTCACCTCCGCGATACCGCAACATGAAAATCGAGGAAAACTCTAAGGAACTAACTATAGAATATAAACCAAACTCAGAATGGTAATCAAAGCCAAAACACAGATCCCAAACACATAAATCAAAATTCATCCAAAAATATGAAATATAATATAATAACATTTTATGAGAAAATATTAAATACCGAAAATCAGAAATATAAAATTTGGGAACGATTGTGATAGTACCTGTTGTTACTTCGTCGATGAGTAGTTGAAGCAACGGACACTTAGTGACACAGTTTTGATAATGATGTGCAAAATCTCGCCAACTTATTTAATTCGTAGATGTCCTTACACACACACACACACACACACACACACACACACACACATATATATATATATATATATATATATATATATATATTTTTTTGGAAAAACTAATTGTGACAATTACGGACTCCTGGTCCGAAGGCCTACAAACTCGACCCGAAGGCCCCACAAATTATCATGCCCCAATTCCGTGGAATCGATAGTCGTCCCCCGGGCGTGACCGCCGTGTGGGCCTAGGTTGTGTAACGCACAAGGCTAAGTATTTTAGTTTAGCATAGCGAGCACATATTCAGAGTACGCAGATAAATTGAAACACAGATTTGAAGCATGAAAAATTTCTCTTTTATTGATAATATGAACATCTATTACAAACTCTTGAACTGAGTCATAAGGTTGCCTCTCGGGCTTACAAAAGTGTTGACACAAAATGAGATAGCAGTCCTGTACATTACATCCCTACTAAACTTCAAAATGTAAAGACCGCCTGGTGTAATGATGGCCTTCCCACGGAGCTGCATTCTTGCTTGGGTTCTAGCTCCTTGCTTCAGAATACTTCAAAAGGTGGCACAAATCAAAGCGTGCCTACAGCTAGATTGGATTGGGGGATGACTTCGGCTCCTCGCTCGATTCTCCTTATTGCGGGGAACCTGTTTCAACGAGGGTCAGTACATCAAAACGTACTGGTGAAGGCAAGCTAACCCAACTGTACCAATCAACACGTTGTTTATATGAAGCATACATATTATTTGTGGTCTTTCTATCTTGCCTTAGTTCACTTTACAGTAAGCAATAGATATAAAAATCAATGAAATACTTGCTACCGCTCGGTGACTTTTACCTTCCTGTTTGAACCACCTGCACAATACTTACCATGTCCTTTCCTGCCAAGAAGACACAAGTTAGTTTGCAACATATTTAAATATACGAGGGGATCACTGGCAAGGTGCCATAATGGACGAGTTATAGTCTCGGGATGCGGATGCCGGAGGTGCATGTGTTGCAGCCAGCCATCCCGTCCAGTCAGTGAGACTATTTTGTAGATTCTGTCCGGATCAGAGCGGTGCCAGTGCCCCAGCGACCGTCCCCGGAAACCATAGGCCTTGTACACAAGTTGTCCGTGATCAAACGACGTCTATTTTTTAAGTTAAACCATTTATGTAGTTGAGGCAATGAAATCAGGAGACATGTGGCATTGTATAATTTATTTTGCATAGTCTCCCTGATCAATTGTTGCATGGCAATGAGTGTTCTACATACAGTACAATTTATAGAAGTAAACATTCTAACTTGTATTTATGCATATGATGAACATTCCAAACGAACAAGTATGCAAGTAAGTAACCGTTTAAGTTTAATTCGACAAGCATAATGATCCAAGTCTATTCCTTTTTATCTTAACATCTTTTAGTTATTACTTGGTATCGTCTGATCGGGGCAAGCAAGAATACAAGATTTAGGATGTGGTGCCCCGTTCCCCCTATTCGGGGAGCGCGGCTAAGAAATACAAGACGGTATCGTTCGATCGGGATAGATTAAATCAAGAACTCATCCTCGTTATGGATTTGTCTATTCGGAATCGATTCCCATATTTAGTAGACCGTGCCCCCGGGATCGACTTAGCGGCAGAGTCAGGAGGGACCTCTCCGTTGCATCTTTTGTTGCCTCAGATTTCGTTGTCGCTTGTTGCTTTCGTGCCTTGAATTGGTTTTCGGATTTTTTTGAGTTTTCTTGAACGATTTCGATGGATTTTATTGTTTTCGTTCGTGAACTGCACTTCAATTTTGATATTGAAAAGAGTGGAAGAGTTATTGATCAGTTGTTCGTGGCAATGCAGGTGAACGAACAGTAGGCGACGCTAGAGCGGAGTCTTAAAGCATCTCTTTCCTTCTTTCTTCCAACAAACTAAGTGAGTGACTTATATTTGATTCAGTTGGCCCTTCTTCCAGTCTTCACACCTAAAATCTTGTATTCTTGCTTGCCCCGATCAGACGATACCAAGTAATAACTAAAAGATGTCAAGATAAAAAGGAATAGACTTGGACCATTATGCTTGTCGAATGAAACTTGAACGATTACTTACTTGCATACTTGTTCGTTTGGAATGTTCATCATATGCATAAATACAAGTTAGAATATTTACTTCTATAAATTGTGCTGTATGTAGAATACTCCTTGCCATGCAACAATTGATCAGGGAGACTATGCAAAATAAATCATACAATGCCACCTGTCTCCTGATTTCATTGCCTCAACTACATAAATGGTTTAACTTGAAAAATAGACGTCGTTTGATCACGGACAACTTGTGCATAAGGCCTATGGTTCCTGCGGACGGTCGCTGGGGCACTGGTACCGCTCCGATTCGGACGGAATCCACAAAATAGTCTCACTGACTGGATGGGATGGCTGGCTACAACACATGCACCTCCGGCATCCTCGTCCCGAGACTATAACTCGTCCATTATGGCATATTGCCAGTGATCCCCTCGTATATTTAAACCTGTTGCAAACTAACTTGTGTCTTCTTGGCAGGGAAGGACATGGTAAGTATTGTGCAGGTAGTTCAGACGGGAAGGTAAAAGTCACCGAGCGGTGGCAAGTATTTTATTAATTTTTATATCTATTGCTTGCTGTAAAATAAACTAAGGCAAGATAGAAAGACCACAAATAATATGCATGCTTCATATAAACAACGTGTTGATTGGTACAGTTGGGTTAGCTTGCCTTCACCAATACGTTTCGATGTATTGACCCTCGTTGAAACATGTTCCCCACACTAAGGAGAATCAAGCGAGGAGCCAAAGTCATCCCCCAATCCAGTCCAACTGTAGGCACGCTTTGATTTGTGCCACCTTTTGAAGTATTCTGAAGCAAGGAGCTAGAACCCAAGCAAGAATTAATGCAGCTCTGTGGGAAGGCCATCATTCCACCAGGAGGTCTTTATATTTTGAAGTTTAGTAGGGATGTAATGTACAGGACTGCTATCTTATTTTGTGTCAACATTTTTGTAAGCCCGTGTCACGCCCCAGTCCCAAAATGTAAGGAACTAGGCCACGTGGCATTGGCCAGCTGACACGTCACTAAGGGTTTAATCCATTTTAATGGACCCAAAGGAACGTGCTAGGCTGTCCTAAAATACTACAAGTATAACACAGGTAAATCTAATCTCATCCATAGAAATATCATGAATATGGGAATAAGTGCTAAAATATATATAAAGCTGAGTCTGAATGTCATAGTACAAAACCAGATAATATCTTGTGGGAACAAACCCACAACAAAATATGATGAAAGCTGAAATAAGATAGACTAGTGTATCGTCTATCAATGTAGGTAACTCCAGCTCCAGGTGATCTAAAAGTTCAGGCAGACTCTGTGGGTAGCTCCTCTAGCTCCTCCTCGGTAGCATATCTGGTCTCCTGTCCAGGCCCATATACCGTAGGGTAGAAGGCCTCCTCTAAATCTAGAAGGGAACCAGGTCCTCAGTGGGACATAACAAGATACAGAAAAACAAGATGCCATATATGTAAATACTAAATAAATAAATACAGGATGCTAACCATCTAAGTGAATGCAAGTAAAGACTTTGTAGTACGCATGGGAAAGTGTAGGCTTGACAAATGCTGACTTAATTCACCAATCGTGTTGACTGGCAAATATATGTGTCATATGCCCCCGGACACACGGGTAGCTCTGCAATCGACCATCTCCGAGGAGCATGGTACGAAGGATAAAAGACTCAAGGAGGGGGTATCCCATACATCTACTAGTATCTTTCCCGCCCAATGTAACTAATGCCAAGTCGTAACTATTCCTGAGTTTTCCTGATTTTATGCTAAGCCGTGATGCACGTCACACGTATTGGTAGCTAATCAAATACGCAGCTCGCATCCCAATATATATTGCAACCATGTTGTGTGTTCTCGTGACAGGGTCTAGGAGGATATTAGGATACCCTCATAATTGTTGGTAAGTCTGTAAAGACTAAGTTAATTACACTACGTGTCAACATATCTGTTTACTGTACCCGAGGTAATCTCGGATACTCACAGTCATATAAAATTTAGGAGAAATAACATATAACAACATTTGAATTTAAACAGTAAACTTGGCAAGGTATACTTGCCTACTCCCTGGGTGTGTTGAAAACCTGATCTCACAGTCAAGTCTGAGGGTTCTTATGACAGGGGGTCACTGACTGCGCTGGAGATGTTTTCTGTTTAAGACGTACAGGGTTCGTAAATATAATATATAAATGCTGCGTATTAAAAGTATAGGATATATATATACTTATAAAGATATTATTTACAATACATAAATAATATATATATATAAGTATATAAATATAGTATTTATATACTTAATATAATTATAAACATATACATAATATAAGTACATAGACATATATATAAGTTGCATATGTATAATAAGAGAAAAAAATGAATGCATAAATATAAGTATACATATACTTATAGTATATATAATATATATACATATATAAGTAATAATTATGAATATGTATATATAAGCATATATATATAAATAATAAAAATAAAAGACATATATAATATATGTAATAGTATAAGTATGTATATATATACATATATATATAATACAAATGAAATGCATACATATAGAATATATTATAATATATATAAATATATATATATATATATATGTATAAATATATATATACATATATATAATAAAAATGAAATGCATACATATATATATATATATATATATATATATATATATATATATATATATATATATATATACATAGAATATATTATAATATACATATATATGAAATATATATATGTATATACAGGGAAATATATAATAAAAAAAGAAAGGCACATATATATATATATATACATATATAAATAATAGATATATATATATATATATACGTATATATAAATAAAAATGAAAGGTATATATTTATATACATGTATATTTATATATTATAATATACTTATATGATATATAATTATATATGTATAATACATAAATAAATAAATATATAGATATATATATATATATATATATATATATATATATATATATATATATATATATATATATATATATATATATATATATATATATATATATATATATAAAAAGAAAAACATATTATATTACATAATAATATATATATATACACTGTATATATATATATACTGTATTAATAATAATAATTATTATTATTATTATTATTATTATTATTATATATAATATATATATATATATATATATATATATATATATATATATAATACATATATATATATATAAATAGAAATTAAAGATGCATATATTAATATAATAATATATATTATACTGTATATAATACTGTATATAAGTATATATTATATATATAGTAATATATATATTAAATATATAATTACATATATATAGATATATATATATATATTTACATATATACATATATATGTATATAAAAAAAAAGGAAAAATACAGTAATATAAATACAAACATATATACTGTATATACTGTATATATAGTATTAATATTAATATTAATATTAATATTAATATATAAATACATATAATAATATATATATATTAATATATATACATATATACATATATATAGATATATAGATATATATAGCTATATATACATACATATACAAATTTATACGTATTTACGTATGTATACAGGGCTATACCTGACAGGTCAGCAAGGGGGGGCCCACGGCTCGTCGCCGGCGGAAGGACGGCGACGGAGCTGGCGGCGGCTGGCCGGAGGGACGAGCACATCAGCAGCTACTGCCAGCAGTGACAGCAGCAGCGGCAGCTTGCAGCGGCTACGGCTGCCAGGGCGGTGGCGGGGGCGGCGGTACAGGCGGACTAGTCAGCGGAGGGGAGGGTGGCGAACAGTTCTGGGGTGGTGGCGGAGGTCAGAGACGGTGGTGGTGGCTGTGGGGGGCGGTCGGGGGAGACTGGGGTTCAGTCGGGGAGGGGGGGTCGGGGCACTGCGGCGGTGCTGCCGGCGACGGTGGTGGTCGGGGGGCAGTGGTGGTGGGTCAGTCCGGTGGAGGAGGTGGCGGCAAGTCGTTTGGGGATGGTGGCGGTGGTCCACGACGGTTGTAACACCCCGTTCCGCTCAAGCGGACTGCCGGCTCAATCGACAAAAGTGCAACTGTCCCGACCCGCTTTGCCTCAAACAAAAAGCAAAGGATATCCAGACTTGTCCCTACAGGAATCCGGCTTGGACTTTCAGAGACTCGCTTGACATATCGCTCTACCGAGGTGAATCATCGCTAAGGTGGATGGCTACGGTGAACTTGTCTTTGCTTAGCCAGCACACATAAAATCTGGAATATTCATGCTAGTCGCTAGGTAAATCACCCCCTGTATGCTAATAAATCCAACGCACCTAGCTAAGGGAATAATCTCAACTTGTATTGCTATGCTAGAACATGGAAAATAAAATACTGCTTATATATGTTCAGACCCTCGCATGCTAAGTCCCCTAACGGTTTCATCTCTCGGCTTACCTTCGGGTCCGAGCAAAACGTGCCTGCTTATGTTCCTTAGAAACGCATGCTTGTCTGCTTGAATGTTACCGTGTTTTCATCCAAGCCCCGGGAGACTACTACGTAGTCGTTCCGTGCCTGAATGAACCTGCAAGTATCCGGGACCGTTGGGTCACCCAAGGCATCCCCGAACCAGGAGAATGCATCAAGACAAGTAATCACTGTACAGAATCATGATTCAAATATCTCATGTAATCGTGAACTACTGTACTACTGTTCTACTGTACCACTGTACTCCTGTTCTACAGTACTCGAGTATTTAGTGAAATTGGAAAAGACCCTGACCTGCATGTCGCGGACAACTCGGAAACGAGGCATAGTTCCACGGACGGTCTCCGGGGCACTGGGGCCGCTCCGATCCGGATGGAACTCCACTGTTTCAGCCAACTGTACTGGACGAGATAGTGTGCAGCGCCCACCATTCTTTCGCTGCATACCATCCGCTCCATGGCTGAACTCTACTGTATAGTCTACTGTACTAAACGAGATGGCTTGTAGCACCACTGTACTTTCGTTGCAAACCAATCTCGTTTAAGACTAGTGTCCTTAATGGCTTTGCCATCGACCGTGTTCATATAGATAAGTCATCCTCGCTTAGCGGCTATCCGCGTGCGAGTCACTGCATCGCATCAAGAATAACTGAACACCTGAACGATCATGTTAAAATGACCCTCGTGTTTGTATATGCTTGCCTCCTGAATGCTTATACTTGTCGTGCTTGAATTAACAATGTTTGCCTCAATGTTTGCCTTGGACAGGGAAGGAGATGGTAAGTTGGTAAGTCTCGCCGTGTTTCCTCTCATGTTGTACGGCGCACTGTCCGACACGTTAGGCTATTCAATGTTTGCATGAAACTGATCCTAAGGCAACTAGAAAGACAACTTAATAGTTGTACACGAAACCTGTATTACGTGTTTGGATTTGTCGAGCGGACGAGTAGCTTCCCCACCAGTGCATTCAATGTACTGATAATCCACCAGTTTGTATGCAGGGTGCGGGAGAACCTCATTCAGTGCGGATGCCTCCAACGTGCGTGCTTAGGCGTGGATATCACTCCGAAGCAACGACGCGTCCGGAACTGAAGCACATATACAAGACATAATGTTGGAGCGTCGCCTGAACATCGCCTGTACAATCATTCCACAATTGTAGCCACTTGGCACGCTTTTACTATTTCAGAGAGAGAGGCTTGAGCGACTTGTAATCTCGGCTATACACCGCCTGTAACACATGTTTATATCAATAAAAGAGCTTGCTTTACTTCAACTTGTGTTTCAATGCTTCCGCTATATTGTCGACTCAGTGAACCTGTTACCGAATCGCTATGCGTTCATGACTCCGCTACACTCGGACAATCTGTGCGACTATGTGGCTTAGAACTCTTACCGCCAGCCAATGAATCACGGTCTTGCACGGGCGCGGTTCACGCTCGTGCGACATCACGCCCGGATGGGTCAAGCGATCGTTCCGCGAGAGCGCTGGCGAGGGTGATTCCCGCCTAGCGGGAACGGCCGATTGCCTGCGGGAGATCGGAGCATGACAACGGTGGAGGGTGGTGGCTAGGGCGGTTCGGGTGGTGGAGAGGTGCTGTGGTGTTGGTGGGGTGTTGGCTGCTGTGGGGGTTCTAGGCGGCGCCGGCGGTGGCCGGAGGGGGGTGGCGGTGGTCGGAGGGGAGGCCGGGGAAGTGGCGAGCCTGTCGGCGGAGTTTGGTCAGAGGTGGTGGCCGGAGGGTGGCGGTGTGAGGTTTGGAAGGGGGGAGGGGGTCGGGTTTTATAGGTTTAGGGGGATGGCATGGGTGGTAAATATTTTGAAGTCTAGGGTTATTTAGGTAATTTGATTTCTAGGATATTTATGGCTGATATTTTTAGATATTTTGGTGGGTCCCACTGCCACGTGTACGGTGTAGGTTCACCAGCCAATAGGGGGGTGACACCTCACAAGGAAAATTGCAGAAAAACCCCTGTAATTCTATAAATTGTATATAGGTCCTAAAATTGGGAATTTGCGTAATTACGTAATTTATCTGATTAAAAACAATGATTCCTAAAAATACTGAATTGCACAGAAATGAGGGGAAAAGCTGGGGGAGTGCCTTGGGGGGGAGTGGGGGTGATCCTGGGCAGGGGCAGGGCTTGGTTCTTTGAGTGATACGGGTCATCGTATTTATTAATTAATAAATATTGCGCACGGTGTTCTCTAATTATTTAGAGGCAAGTAGGGCCATAATTTTAATACGGTGTCAATATACTAATTGTAGTATATTCAAAGTAGAATATTAACATATTTTTGTTTGGGCAAAACAGGTACAGGTTGGTCCTCAAATCTCTATTGGAACAGAGATGGGTATAGAGCAGGAAATAAAATAGAAAATAAATACGGACGTTTGTAACGATATTTATGCGTCTCAAACGAGGCTCAAAATAAAGTATCTGGGAGTTGCACAAAATTCAAAAAAATAGACTAACATGTCTAGGACAGGTATGTGAACTTTGTTTGGGGATAACAGCTAGTGTAATGCTCTAATTAATTGTATGAGGGACATGCGCACAAATCAATAGGATATGTAAGAAAAATAAATTTAAAAAGTTGCAATAATTCTAATTTGTCAAAAATATTCCTAAATTACTGAAATCTGGTCGAGGGAGTTTACAATCTACCCTCCTTAGAATATTTTGTCCTCGAAATAAAAACAGACATATAATGAGAATGAAAGATTGATTTGAAATATTAGGACATATCCTGGTTTGGAAATAGATGGGGGAAACGCTGTCGAATATCCTCTTCTCGTTCCCAGGTTGATTCACCTGGAGCATGATGTCTCCATGCAATACGAACTAGAGGGATAGTCTGGCCTCGCAATACCTTCTCACTACGATCTAGGATCTCTACGGGTTTCTCCTGGTACGATAGGCTCGGGCCGACGGTGATCTCTGAATGGTCCAGTACATGACTTGGGTCTGGAATGTACCTCCTCAGCTGAGATACGTGGAAGACGTCATGTACTCCTTCCAAGGTCTGAGGTAAGGCTAGTTTGTAAGCAACTTCTCCGACGCGTTCCAACACATCGAAGGGTCCAATGTACCTTGGACTCAGCTTTCCTCTTCCTCCAAATCTGATAGTACCTCGGGTAGGTGAGATCTTCAAGAACACATGCTCTCCCACTTGGAACTCTAGTGGTCGTCGATGTACGTTGGCCCAGTGCTTCTGTCTGTCTTGCGCTGCTCGCAGGTGTCCTTGGATTTTTTTTACTTTCTCCACGGTACGAATAACCAGTTCTGGTCCCAAGATCTGTCTTTCGCCAACATCGCTCCAGCATACTGGAGAACGATATTTTATGCCATACAAAGCTTCAAAGGGAGCCATTTGAATGCTCGCTTGATAGCTATTGTTGTAGAAAAATTCCACCAGGTGTAAATGATCTTCCCATGATCCGCTGAAATCAAGTATGCAGGCTCTCAGCATATCTTCTAGTGTCTGGATGGTGCACTCCGATTGGCCATCTGTCTGTGGGTGATAAGAGGTACTGAACTTGAGGCGGGTACCAAGACTTTCTTGTATACTTCGCCAAAAGTAAGATGTAAACCTCGTATCTCTGTCAGACACTATGCTGACTGGTACTCCATGCAGACGTACTATCTTCTTCATGTACATGTCCGCCAAGACTTCTGTAGATTGTCCGACTCTAAAGGGTAAGAAATGAGCAGCCTTGGTGAGTCTCTCTACGATCACCCATACAACATTACGACCACTGGGACTTCTTGGGAAGCCCGTAACAAAGTCCATCGTAATGTGTTCCCATTTCCACTCGGGTATTGGGAGGGGTTGAAGTAGACCGGCAGATCTCTGATGTTCAGCCTTGACTTGCTGACACACCAGGCACTTTGCCACAAAGCATGCTATCTCTCGCTTTATTTCATGCCACCAGTAGTAATGTCGCAGGTCTCTGTACATCTTTGTACCTCCTGGATGTATAGAGTATGTTGAGCTGTGAGCTTCTGACATCAGCTCCTCACGAAGTTCTCCATTTGGAACATAAAGACGATCTCCACATCTTAGAGTCCCATCTTCGTATATGCGACATCCTGTCTGGATTCCAGCCTCTGTTCTTTGTCAAAGCCTCTGAAATCTTGCATCTGTTGGCAGTGCAGCTTTGATTCTTTTGACCAATGTTGATTGTAGCTGGTAGTTTGACAATTGGCCGTCAATTCCTGGCATAATGACTTCTATTCCCAACTTTTCTAGATCTCTCAATAGACCTGGTTGGGTGATCATAAAGAATTCTGAGGGTCTTCTGCTTAGTGCATCAGCTACTACATTAGCCTTTCCTGGATGGTACTGCAGATCGATCTCGAAATCCGTCATCACTTTGAGCCATCGTCTTTGTCTTAGGTTCAAGTCCTTCAGAGTGTAGACGTACTTCAGGCTCTTGTGGTCGGTGAATATCTCCACTCGTTCGCCGTATAGATAATGTCTCCATAACTTCAGGACGAAGATGACTACGGCAAGCACCAAGTCGTGAGTGGGGTAATTCTTTTCATGAGTCCTCAGTTGTCTTGAGGCATAAGCTACAACCTTCCCATGTTGCATTAAGACACAACCCAATCCTTTTTCGGAAGCATCGCTATAGATTACGAATCCTCCGGATCCAGATGGTATGGTCAAGATGGGGGCAGTAGTCAGACGCTTTTTTAACTCATCGAAAGCTGTCTGGCATTCCTCAGACCAGATGAACTCCTGCTCCTTGCGGGTAAGACGGGTAATTGGCTCCGTGATTCATGCAAAGTTTTCTACGAACCTCCGGTAATATCCGGCAAGTCCTAGAAAGCTTCTCACCTCTGAGACGTTGGTCAGGGTTGGCCACGTCTCTACAGATGAGATCTTTGCTGGGTCCACCGAGATGCCTTCTTCTGTGATCACGTGTCCAAGAAAAGTGACACGATCAAGGAAGAACTCGCACTTGCTCAGCTTAGCATAAAGGCTCTCACGTCTCAGCGTCTCTAGCACCAGTCTCAAGTGCTCTTCGTGCTCCTCGTGGCTCTTTGAATACACTAAGATGTCGTCGATGAAGACTACCACGAACTGGTCCAGATATTGGTGGAAGACTCTGTTCATCAGGTTCATGAATACGGCAGGTGCATTTGTCAGTCCAAAAGGCATCACCAGGAACTCATAATGACCATAGCGAGTCCTGAATGCTGTCTTTGGAATATCTTCTCTCCGTACTTTGACCTGATGATATCCTGATCTCAAGTCTATTTTTGAGAACACCACTGCTCCCGTCAGTTGGTCGAACATATCATCAATTCGCGGCAAGGGATACTTGTTTTTGATTGTTAAAGCATTGAGGGCTCTGTAATCAATACACATCCGATATGTTCCGTCCTTCTTTGGTACAAACAATACTGGTGCTCCCCAGGGTGATGCACTAGGACGAACAAATCCCTTGATTTACAATTCTTCAAGTTGCAGCTTCAGCTCGTCAAGCTCCTTCTTTGCCAGTCGGTACACATTTGAGGATACTGGTGCAGCTCCGGGTATCAGCTCAATAGTGAACTCTACTTCTCTGTCAGGCGGCAGGCCTGGCAATTCCTCCGGGAATACGTCTTCGAACTCTGCAACGAGTGTTGGGGGTGCTATCTCCATCGCCATGTAAGCTCTAGGAGTCTGGCCTACTCCTTGCTCGATGGTACCTCGTACGTATTCGAACTCCGGGCGTCCTGGTGGTCTAAAGGTGACACTACCTTTTCGGCAGTCTAGGATAGCATTGTTCTGGATTAACCAGTCCATGCCTAAGACGACGTCGAAATTTGGCATTAGGAGTACCAAAAATCGCGCTCTTAGCTCTCTACTATAAACGACTACCGAGCATGTTTTAACAATGCTGGTAACCGGCACGATGCCTCCTCCGGTAAGAATTTTTCAGCATTTAGGTAGTGGGGAGGTGGCTAGTTTATGCATGGCTACGAAACTACTAGATATGAATGACAGGGTAGCGCCAGAATCAAATAATGCGGTTGCAGGTAATGATGCAACTAAAATGGTACCTGTGATGGTTTCACCTTCTGGCTCTCTGCAACTGCAGCTAAAGCAAAGGCCTGCCCGTGCCTTTGTCCTCCAGCTTGTTGTCTGGCCTTGTTGAACTGGCTCTCCTGGGTAGCCAGGGGTGCTCCCCTCTGATATCCTCCAGATGTTGAGGGATGTTGTGCTCCTGGTCTTTGCCCGTTCTGAGGTGCTGTATCTTTGCATTGCGAGCAGTCCCTTGCCATATATTGGCTAGCTCCACATACTAGGCATAGTCCGTTCTTCTTTATGCAGTCTTTGATATAATGTCCCTTCTTGCCATAATAGTGACAAGTTGGGAGCTCCTTCTTCTGATAGGGTCCCGTCGTCTGCTGCGTCTGATTTTGTGGACGACGGATAGGTCCTCCTGCTCCTTGCTGGTTTTTGGCCGGGATGGTTGGATTAGAGCGTTTCGCTCCTCGGCCAATAGCTTCTTGCACCCTTGCTTCTGTAAGAACCTCCTCGTAGGAGATCCTCGACTGTGTCATCGTATACCTCTGGAGCTCGAAGGTGAGGCCGTGGTGGAACCTCTTGGCCTTCTCCAGCTCATTCGGTATCAAGATGGCACCGAATCAACTCAGTCTGCTGAACTCTGCGTCGTAGGCGTCGACGGTCATATTTCCCTGTTCCAAGTGCAGGAACTGGGAGTACAAGGCATCTCGGACTGTTGCTGGGAAGTACTTTGCGTGGAAGTACTCCAGAAATTGTTCCCAAGTCTGATTTTTGCCGACGCTATGCTCGATAGAATCCCACCAGTGATGGGTGTTGCCTAAGAGTTGAGCTCTCACGGCGGTCATCCACAGGTCGGGGGAAAGTTGTGAACCTTCCAGCAGCATTTCTGTGTTGGAGATCCAGTCTGAGATCTCCTTTGGGATTTTGCTGCCCTTAAAGGTTCTCGGGCTCATATGGCGGAAGCCTCGGACTGTGCCCACTGGTTGGATAGGTGCTGGTGCCGGGGTAGTCGTTCTCTCCAAGGCCATCATCAAAGTCTGTCTCAGGGCTTCAGTCTGTTGCCACTGAGCCTATCTTAGGGCTTCAGTCTGTTGCCAATGAGTTTGTAACATGGCTTGGAGGAACTGGAACATTTGAGGCTGGCCCTCAAGCTGTGGCATCAGGGCAGGAAGGGCTGGAGGTGGAGGCAGAGGTGTCTCCGCCTGCGGTGTTGGGGCCTGGGAGGTTTGCCCATCTTGCTGAGCTGGTGTTCCTGCCTGGGCAGGATTTTGGTGAATGTACGGGGTCGCTGGGTAGACCAGCATCCTTCTAGGGGATTGGTCTCTCCTTGGATATCGGGCGAGGCGTCTGTTGCTTGGTCAGCCCCATCAATCGCATGTCCACCGGGTATGTCCATATTTCTGAAGAAGATAGAATAATTAGAAAAAGGCACAAGGAATTAATAATTGATAATCAAGCAAGATGCAAAAAAATTTGATGAAGTCAGTGTGGATGAGACCTAGTATTTCTATCCTATTACAGGCTTGCTGGACATGTCATCATACCACTAGCAATAGACTAGACCTACATGGGCCACCACTAAAACCATGTCACGCCCCAGTCCTAAAATGTAAGGAACTAGGCCACGTGGCATTGGCCAGCTGACACGTCACTAAGGGTTTAATCCATTTTAATGGACCCAAAGGAACGTGCTACGCTGTCCTAAAATACTACAAGTATAACACAGGTAAATCTAATCTCATCCATAGAAATATCATGAATATGGGAATAAGTGCTGAAATATATATAAAGCTGAGTCTGAATGTCATAGTACAAAACCAGATAATATCTTGTGGGAACAAACCCACAACAAAATATGATGAAAGCTGAAATAAGATAGACTAGTGTATCATCTATCAATGTAGGTAACTCCAGCTCCAGGTGATCTAAAAGTTCATGCAGACTCTGTGGGTAGCTCCTCTAGCCCCTCCTTGGTAGCATATCTGGTCTCCTGTCCAGGCCCATATACCGTGGGGTAGAAGGCCTCCTCTAAATCTGGAAGGGAACCTGGTCCTCAGTGGGACATAACAAGATACAGAAAAATAACATGCCATGTATGTAAATACTGAATAAATAAATACAAGGTGCTAACCATCTAAGTGAATGCAAGTAAAGACCTTGTAGTACGCATGGGAAAGTGTAGGCTTGACATATGCTGACTTAATTCACCAATCGTGTTGACTGGCTAGTATATGTGTCATATGCCCCCGGACACACGGGTAGCTCTGCAATCGACCATCTCCGAGGAGCATGGTACGAAGGATAAAAGACTCAATGAGGGGGTGTCTCATACATCTACTAGTATCTTTCCCGCCCAATGTAACTAATGCCAAGTCGTAACTATTCCTGAGTTTTCCTGATTTTATGCTAAGCCGTGATGCATGTCACACGTACTGGTAGCTAATCAAATATGCAGCTCGCATCCCAATATGTATTGCAACCATGTTGCGTGTTCTCGTGACAGGGTCTAGGAGAATATTAGGATACCCTCACAACTGTTGGTAAGTCTATAAAGACTAAGTTAATTACACTACGTGTCAACATATCTGTTGACTGTACCCGAGGCAATCTCGGATACTCACAGTCATATAAAATTCAGGAGAAATAACATATAACAACATTTGAATTTAAACAATAAACTTGGCAAGGTATACTTGCCTACTCTCTGGGTGTGTTGAAAACCTGATCTCACAGTCAAGTTTGAGGGTTCTTGTGACAAGGGGTCACTGACTGCGCTGGAGATATTTTCTGTTTAAGACGTACAGGGTTCGTAAATATAATATATAAATGTTGTGTATTAAAAGTATAGGATATATATATACTTATAAAGATATTATTTACAATACATAAATAATATATATATAAGTATATAAATATAGTATTTATATACTTAATATAATTATAAATATATACATAATATAAGTACATAGACATATATATAAGTTGCATATGTATAATAAGAGAAAACAATGAATTGTCACTACCCAATTCTAGAAAATAGGGTTTTTTTTTTTATTTAGTAAATTGTGTATTGTATTTAAATAATTATAATTGTATTTAAATAGTGATTGTATTATTTTTATTATTTTTATTTTGATTGTTTTAGGGTTTTGGCTAGCCTGGACCCATGTTAGACCCTAGTGGACCCATGTCCGACCCAGCCCACACCCTTGTGAGAATTATTTTGGGGCTTAGATTTATTATTATATTTTTAGTGGGTTAGTGGGAGAGATTTGGAGCTAGTTTGAGTGTTTTTGGAACCCGAAACCCAAAACCGAGTTTCGGGAGGGCATTTTGGACATTTGTCGACTTTGGAGAACCCCTTTATTACCCATGGCCGGCCCCTACCTACCCGTTCACAGCAAGGAGCAGCAGCCCTCTCCCCTTTTGTTCACTCTTTACTTCTTCTTCTTCATTTCTTCTCCTCCACTTCTTCTTTCTTCTTCCTTCCTTCTCCAAGGTGAGTTTTCTTCACTTTTCTTCCTTCCTTCTTCCATTCCTTCTTCCTTAAGCTAACCCTAACCTTGCATTTTCCCTAACCTAGGTGTGAGGAGCTTAGATCTAGTATGGGAGCTAGATTTGGTGGCTTGGAGCTTGAGGGAGGTGATTTCTAGGGGTTGTGAGACTTTGTCCTTGGGATTCCAACTCCCAAGAGGTAAAACCTAACTTTTCCCTTGCTAATTATTTTTGTATAGTATAATTAGTGTTGTAGAACCTTCCTAGACCCTAAGCCTACCCGTAGGAGGAAGTTGGAACTAGTTTGGTGGAGTTTAGAGACTTTGACATTAGGTTTTGTGTCGAATTCGGGTGGAATCCGAATTTGGCCCAATTTTGGGTGATGTCCTAGGTTAGAAGGACCTAGGTAGACGTTGTCGGGTGTCTAGAGGGTGAGTGCGTGTCTCCGTTTGGACACGGGAAGTCGTGTCGCGAAGAAACGGGCGTTTCGGGCGAAATTGGGGCTTTTCGTCGTCGTCGATTCTAAGTGCGTGCGCGTTTCCGCCACGGGCCTAGAATCGACATGGGAGCACATTTTCTAGGATCTAGGCATCGTTTAGAGCGCGTGGGTAAATTTTGGGCCGATTCCGAGTTCGTTTGGTGTGCGTTTCAGGAGGTTTTCCGAACCGCGCACCACGTGTTCGTCGAAATGACCGAACGGCCATTTCGACTTGGTTTCCTCGTTTCGGGCTTGTGCGTGCGTTGGATTAGTATCGGAGAGTGTGTGCTAGAGTTTTCGAGCTATATTATATATATTTTAGGGTGTCGGTGAGTGTCGGGGTCGTTGGGCGTGAGTGGGGCGTGTGGGTTGAGTGTTGTGTGCGTGGTTGTGTTTGTATTTATATGTGTATATATATATATATATATATATATATATATATATATATATATATATATATATATATATATATATATATATATATATATATTTATATATATGTATGTGTATTTATGTATATATATTTATATATATATGTGTGTGTATTTATATCTATGTGCTTGTGTGTGTATATGTCTATGTGTATATATTTATATATGTATGTGCAAGTGTGCTTGTGTGTATATGTATATATATATATACTTATGTGTGTATATATATAGTTGAGAGTGTGTGTAGATATATATATATATATATATATATATATATATATATATATATATATATATATATATATATATATATATATATATTTATGTGTTTAAGTGTGTGTGTATTAGTGTTTGTGAGTGTGTTAGTGTGTGTGTTAGTATATAGATATAAGAGTGTGTATGTATATGTATCTAGTTGATATATATATATAGATATATATGTGTATGTATATATATATATATATATATATAGAGTGATATATATATATATATATATATATATATATATAGAGTGATATATATATATGTATAGGAGTGTGTGTGTGTGTGTGTGTTTGTGAGAGGAAGGGGGGGGACCAAACTGCAGCAGAGGCAGCAGCTGCTGCTGCACTGCAGAGGTAGCAGCTGCTGCTGCACTGCAGCAGCAGCTGACAGCAGCAAAGCCAACAGCAATAGCAGCAAGAGGGAGCAGTAGCAGCAGCTCCAAGAGGCAGCAGCAGCAGCTCCAAGAGGCAGCAGCAGCAAGCTCTAGGCAGCAGCGAGGCTAGTAGCGAGGGGTGTTGGCAAGGGATAGGTAATAGATAATAGTTAGAGTATTAGTTAGATAGATAATTGGATAGGTAGATAACTAGATAGATATTAGTATATAGATCTAGATAAATAGGTAAGATAGATAGTATTATAGATAGATAAGTTATTAGATACATAGATAGATAGATATATCTATGGATAGATAGATAGGTAGATGGATAATAGATACCTATATCTATATGCATAGATATATATATATATATATATATATATATATATATATATATATATATATATATATATATATATACACACCTAGAGATAGATATATATCATAGTTAGTATATATATATGTGTATAGGTAAGGTAATGGGTATTAGTGTATATGTGTGTGGATAACTATATACATAGGTATATAATACTTAGATATATAAATATATGGTAGATATATATATTTTCTAGCCTAGATTCATAACTAGGTGTATAATTATTAGTCTAATAGCGAGTTAGAGGGGTTCGAGAGCGGTATCTCAATACCTTGAGATACCGAGGTATCTCAATACCTTGAGATATTCAAGGTATTGAGTTTCGAGCGGGGTATTTGAGCATTAACCTAGAAAATATTTTGGAATGATTTTTATATGTTTATATATATATATTTACGCGTGCTAGCATAGGTTTTAGCGGGTTTAGGCGGGGTGCGTGGCCTAGGGCGAGGTATCGGATACCGAGGGTATCCCGGTATCTCGATTAGGCGAGTTTGTGAGTTTAGTAGCTTAATGAGCTCGGTTTGACCTAGAATTTCAGGGGCACCCTAGTTTGACCTAGCTTTGACCAAATTTGTCCCCGTTGACCGTAAAAGTCAACATTTGACCTAGTTTTGACCTAGAGTTGACTTTTTGGACCCTGGGTTGACTTTTTGACCCAAATTTTACCGGTTTGACCCGTTCGACCTAGAATAGCCCTAGAAGCCTGTTTTTAATTATTTTATATCAGTTTAACTGCTTAGAACCCTGTTTAATTCTGCTTTTCGCATTAGGTCCTTGCGACACCGGTCCGGATCTCGATCCTCATCAGTTGCTCAGGACATCAGGCGAGTACCTACCTCTGATAGTTTCCATTTCATGATAGCGTTTATATCACCTGTTCTAGGACTGTGATACTTGATTCTGACACATTGTTACACGAGCTGGTACTAGTGGATCCCGTCATGAGGTGCTATCCCCCTTACCGTGTTCAGCGGGTACTCTATCACGTGTATTTCATCATGTGCTTCGGGTATTAATTATCATGTGCTATCATGTGCTTCTTGTGCTCTCGCCTTCATGTGCGCGAGCTATTATCATGTACGTAGCGTGTTGTGGTTGGATCCAATGGTATTAGTGGGGGAGGGGAGTAGGAGTTGGTTATATGATCAAAGCCAAAACAGTATTCATGTATATGTCGGTTATGCAACTCACGCATAACGGAGTTATCGTAGTGTTCTTCATGTGCAACCTAAGCCGATCATATAACGAACTTGTGCTCAAGGCACTTAGCTAGTATTCATGTTTCTCACCTGCACTTACTTTTCCACTACTTGTATTGTTCTCCAGTTTACCTTACAGCTACTTATTGTGCTCCAGCATATATTTATTTTCTGTGCATCTTGTATACTTTTCTATTGCTCGTCATATACACCTTACCATGTATTTGGAGTTGCTTTCAGAGTTATGTACTTCGCTCCAGTCCTGACTGGGCATATTTTTTCCAGAGGATCCTGAGGACTATTGCCCGATGTTCTACGGGTCGGGTGTTGACGACTGTTGTGACCCCGAGATCGAGGAGGAGTGCGCCGAGGAGACGCCTATAGCACCCTAGTTAGCTAGGTGGGTTTCCTGGGTTGTTCCCAGTAGTTTATTTTCTGGATGATTGTACTTATTCTTTTGTGGCTGTGAGATGTTGTAGCTATTATGGCCTTGGACTGTATTATTTTGGATTGTCTTGCTCTCTTGGTTCTGTTTCTTGGTTTATTTCATATCG